>CATIWR010013641.1:0-11138 GCA_949677035.1 Omphalea diandra | reverse complement strand
TTTCCTTTTGATAAACATTGCAAGAGCTCCATGCTAGCATGTCTAAGCCTTCTATGCCATAGCCAAATTTCATTACTAAGAGACACATGACACTTAAAAGATTGGTTAGCCAAATTTTCTAAGTTAATTAGATAGGTATTGCCTTTTGTTTCACCCTTGAAACCTACCTTTTTATCCAATAAAGTGGTAACTCGGCATTCCCTAGGGTCAAAGTTAACTTTACTACCTTTGTCACATAATTGACTTACACTAAGCAAATTATGTTGCAAGCCATCAATAAGTAAAACATCATTAATTAAAGAACTTCCATTCTTATAAATGGTCCCAATGCCAATTACCTTACCCTTGGCATTGTTACCAAATGTGACATTGCCACCTTTTTTTTCCTTTAAGGCCATGAATAGCTTCTTATTACCCATCGTGTGCTTTGAGCATCCACTATCCATATGCTAATCATTTGCTTCATGGGTGGCTACCAAACACCTCGACACAACATAAATAAATCATCTTTGCTTTGGTACCCAAACATACTTGGGTCTTAGGGGTTAGGTTTTAAAGGATCCTTCAATTTAAGGTGAGCCTTCCTAATGTAGCAATAAACATTTATATGCCTATATTTCATGCAATAGTGTCATTGGAGTTTAGACCTACGTGTCTTTCTCCTATGCATTACTTTGGTATGAGTGGGGGGTTTTCTCATGCATACATGATGTGTGTGTACACATGAACATGTATGAATGGGTGGTGTAAATTTTTGTGTGTGTGTTTGAGTGAACATGTCTTTTATTCTGCATGTATGCATGATTGGCCTTTTTAAAAATAGGCTTAGAGCCTTGTTGCATATTTCCCTTGCCCTTAGGCAATAGGGATTTAGTGCTTTGAGTACCTTTCTTTCCAATAATCTTAATACTTGAAGTTTGAGGTGTTGAGACTTTGATGAATGTTGTGAGTGAGAGAGTAGAAGAAGAAGAGGCTCTATTAAAGCCTAGACCATGCCTAATCTAGAGAGGTCTTTATGATACAATGAGTGTCCCAAAGCTTCCTTACCATTAGGAAACTTATAAGTAGAGTTTATAAGCTCAATGACTTCTCCTTTTAAATTGTCATTCTCCTTTCAAGGTGAGAGCTTCTAAAAGCTTGTCATCTACATCATCTAGTTCATCAAATCCATAATAAGAGTGAGGTGAATAGCTTACCTTAGTAGATGAATCCTTTTAAGCCATGAAGTATAGGTTTGTAACCTCGTCCTCTTCATCTTCTTCACTTGAGCTATCATCCTAAGTGGCTTTGAAGCTCTTTCTTTTTTCTTTGTCCCCTTTCTTCTTCTTCTTCTTCTTCTTCTTCAACTTGGGGCAATCATATTCGATGTGGCCTTGCTTGCCACATTCATAGCAAGTGACATCATTTGATCTTTCTTTATGAGTTGAAGTTGCTTTCTTGAAGTTCCTCCTTTCTTTCCTTCTTTTAATAAGCTCCTTAGGTCTTCTAGAAAGCATTTTAAGTACCTCGTCCTCCATGTCACTCTCCTCTTCACTTGAGGCTACTTATACTTTCTTCTCCTTTGATGAGGACTTGAGTGCCATGGTTTTCCTTTCTAGGTTTTCAAATTTTTCTCTTTGACCTATCATTTTCCTCATTTATTCATCTTTCTTTAAGGCTAACTCATGAGTTAATAGTTTTCTTATTAAGACATTCATTAGTGCCTTCCCTATATCTAGATTGGACTCTTGGATAATATACACTCTTACACCAAATTTTTCAAGAGCTAAAGATTTCAGAATTTTAGAATTTACCTCATGGTTAGTGAGAACTCTCCCAAACTTCTTAATATTGGTGATAATAGTAAGGAGCTAATTTGCCATATTTGTTATGCTTTCTTCCTCTTTCATCATGAAAAGTTCCCACTCCGTAATATACATTTAAAGTTTGTTAGATTTCACTAAGGTGGTGCCCTCATGATAGTTCTCCAAAGCCTTCCAAATACCATGAGCAATGAGGCAATGTTGAACCCTTCCAATTTTTTCTCTTGAGAGAGAACTTAGAAGGATTGTTATGGCTCTTTTGCTTCTGCCATTGGATTTTCTATGTGCTTAAACCCACTCCTCTCTATGGATTAGCTCCTCTTTTTCGTCCACCACTATAGTCGATGGCTTCCACTCCTTTGCAATAATATCCCAAAGATTTACTACATTACTATCTAGATAGATTTTCATTTTATACTTCTAATGAATATAGTCTGCTCCACTGAAATAAAGCTTGAGGTGAATGTAGATTCCTTCTTATGCCATGATCTTTACTCAAACAATTAAGCTTTTTTTATAAGACTTAGCTTTGCTACCACTTATAGGCCTAGGGCACCAAGACGGGGGTTGAATTGGTGGCTTGTTTTAAAATTAACAATAAGATTTATATGTTTAGGATGTGAAGATGGAGATGAGAATAATCAACATAAAGGTTTATAATGGTTTAGGTGTTAACAAACCCTACGTCCACTCCCAAATTCTATATAATTGGGTATTTCACTCAACTAACCTAGTGTTTCCAAGCTTACACCAAACTTATACAACTTGTGTTTTATAGCTCACACAAAACCCTTACAACTTGTGTTTTCTAGGTTCACACAAAAACCTCTTATAAGTGTTTTATATATGCTTACACTTTAACCTCTTACAAGAGTTTTAGAATCTAGACTAACTCTCAACCTACTTATAATGGTGTTTATTGTTCACACCAAACAATCAACAACACTTAAAAAATAGTAAAAGAATGAGTAGCAAATTGGCAAGAGTTTGGTTACGATTAATTCAATTCTCTTGTATTTATATATGTTTAGTGGAGTGTTCATAGCCCACATCTACCAAAGAAACATTACTCTAAAACTATCCCAAAATCTCCAAGTTATCTAGGTAGATTTTACATTAAATACTTGTCATGTGGAAGTTGTGGTCACTACTATCATTTCACGATCGCAAATTTTCAATTTGCATTGCATAGCCAAAAATTATGGCAAAGAACCTCGTTCTATGTCTAACGGCTAGTCCACGTGTCATTCATCCATTGGTTATCCATGAAACATAGTCGTGTTCTACCTGCTACTTAAAAGTCACGATCACAAGTTGTCTTCACCTTGGATGCGATTGAGACTGAGAATTCCTCTTGTTTTGAGAGGAAATTGCAACTTCTTAAGTCACAATCGTGATAAAATATTCGCCCCCACAATATTTGATTTCCAACAATTCCCATAGACACTTGGCATGTTGTGGCTGTGGCTTTGGTTCCCTCCTTTGTCTCTATGAAATTTGCGGTCGTGACCTTAAACGCGAATGCCACTACAAATTCCTCTCTGACTCAACCTTATTTCCTTCGGCTAAGTCACGACTGTCAATTAGCCTATGAATTCCTCTAGCCTAGGTCCATCCATCCTTATAGCTGATTCGTAGTTGCGATTTATATGGTACAAATGACAAATTTGGATGACCTTCTCAAGGTTAGACATTTTTATTTCCATCCAACTTCTAATGAAAATTTTATCTTATAAACTGTAAAACAACACTTAATGAAAACATTTGCACTAATCAGTCTCTATTGTTAAGATCAAAAAAGGTTCATGACTTAGGTTTTACCAACATTGTTAATAAAATCATAAAACATTCAATCTCTTCCATGGCTATAAGAAGACCCTAGGCAAAAGATCTAGCCTAACATACTAATAAAACAACTCAAATCCAATTGTTTAAGTGTCTTCTTGAATAAGGAAATAATAAATAAGAAGAAAAAAAAATGAATTCTCCAAATTTGCTTGATTATTACTAAGATCATGTTTTTTTTCTTTTCCTTTCTCAACTGATATCTTGAACTCCCAAATTAGATCTTAGATTAAAGCATTTTTTTCATATGTTTTCTTTTATCAAAGTGGTCTCCTTTTACTATTCAATTGTCCCTTTTCTGAAAAACCTTAAGTGGTTCCCATTTATACTCCTCTAAAAATTGTTAAATGTAGGCTAAAATATAGGCATCAAGTTGCCAACGTCACAGGCTAGGACATCTGTAAAGTCACAATAGTCATCTTGTCCCCATGTTGTCATGGCTTGTGACACTTGTTATGGTCACAACAAATAAGATATTGCTCAATTCATATAAAGTTTCTGCTTGGTCCTTGAAGTTACATGTTTTGCTCCAATTTCACTCTAAAGCTCTTTAAACTCCTATCAAACATCCAAATGTGAGAAATAACATCAATAAACTCAAAATAATTTAAATTTATGATAGAAATCATGAAACTCAAGCTCAAAACTCACTAGAATAATATGAACAAATTAAGTCGAACATTCATCATCATTTTATTTGTTGTCCTTCACAACTTCCTTTTCCTAATGTTAAGCTCATCAAAAGGACTTAAAAGATCATCAACGTTTTCTTCCTTTCTTTGATAAGTTTTGTTAGACTCATTAAAACAATATGCATTGATTCAATAATAAAATTATCCTTTTGAATATTTTGTAGTCTTTAATAGCAACAGAATAACTTAATAAAGATTCCTTTATTACATTTGGGGTCAAATTTTCCAAGGTTGTCCTTAATTTTCAATATGAAAACTTGTAACCAAATATGTAATCCTAGTTATGTTTTGGTTCCATAGCTTATAAGGAGTTTTCTTTATAATAAATCTTGGTAAAACTCCATTTAAAATATAAGAAGAAGTATTGATGACTTCCACCCATAGTATTTTGGCAAATTATACTCATTTAACATAGTTTTAACCATTTCTTATAAAGTTCCACTTTTCCCCTCAACTGTACTATTTTTTTTGAAGAGTTTTAAAAGTAGAGAAATTATGAAAAATACTATGTTCATAATAGAATTTTTAAACTTTATCATTTTCAAATTCTTTATCATGGTTACCCCTAATGATAGAGATTTTTAATTTTTGTTCACTCTTTTTGCAAAAGATAAAAAACATCAAACTAAGAACTTTTTGCAAAGGATTTAAGAATATTAAAACTATAATCCTTGTAAAGGAGGAGTAAAACCCAAGTACACCTAGAAAAAAAATCAATGTCACAAATGGATAATGGATGCCTCCCATACTAGTTACTATAATAAAGATAAAGAGATCCATATGTAATAGTTTGTGAGGTCTAGACAATGTTACCTTTGTAAGCATCAAATTTTAGAACTCTATATGGAAAACCAGATGATGATAATTACCGAATTTATTCCTTGCAATGCAAGGGGAACTACCAAAGAAAGAGATGAAAAGGCCCTAGGATACTTTAGAGAAAAACCAAGACCAAGCTCAAAAGGTTAATGGGTTGCACAACCCATAAACCAAGGTTGTACAACCATACCTAAGGCTATACAACCCACCCTAAAACCCTAAGTCATAAAAACTTTTGGAGTTGGTCCCCCTTTAAACCTTAAGGCTGCACAACCGTGGTAGAGATATACAACCATTTCTGGTTGTGAGATTCATTTTCCTCTTTATGATTGTGCATGTCCATGATGCACCAATAACCATTTTTGGCCTTGTACACTCATCCAACATCATAAATACCTCTTCATTTGAAAAAGGGTGAGAGGCTTAGAAAGCCCTAAGGTTACTTTGCTGAAATTACTTCTCAAACACATAATCATTAAACCCTAACTCACACTAAGGTAGAACTATACCTAATCTCTTTAATTGTATGCATTCTCTAAGCATTTTAGAGGAAAATATTGAATTTGTGAGCCTCTGAGGGCACAAGACACACAAAGGCATCTAAGAAGACTAGCCTCACTCCCCCTTCTTCTTCTTTCTTTTCTTTTCCTATTTTCAAAACCCAGAAAATAACTGTTGTACAACCTTGATTGTAAGTTGTGTGACCCCTCATCTAGGTTGTACAATCCTAATATTAAGTTGTGTAACCCAGCTTGACTGGTAGACAATTTTTTACAAAGTTTTATTTTCTGCTCCATTCGAGTTTCCTTTCTTCCAAAAGCCTTTTTAAGGTGTTCTAATGTTCCAGCAATATAATGGGATAATGAATAACATCCTAGAATCCCCATTCACCTTAAAATGGAACCTTTGTATGGTTTTGAAGTAGTGTTGCAATCTCTTTTCATGTAATGCTTTAAGTCCCTTTATTTGTTCTTTAGTGTGATGTTAATGTTCTATTTTGATCTTCTTTTGATAGTGACCAAGTGAGGAACTTAGGGTTCCAATGACCTTAAAAGTCTATTTTGTAATTAGGTTTGTGTTTAGAACATGTGAATTGTATTTTGGCCCTCAATCTCCCCCATTATTATGTTGTATGCTAACCCTACATGGTTAATGGTACATATGGATGCCATGCTCTTTTAGAGCTAACTAAGGTAAGGATTCATCAATCCTATGATCCTTCATGTGATGAGTTGGTGTGATGAGTTTTACTGTATATTTCACTTGTTCTAATGCTTATGATTCACATGTTTTGATTTTGTATGCTTGTTGGATGGTTATGCAGTATGTGATATTATGGACTTATATGCATAACTAGGCACCTTTGCATAGGAGAGATTGTCATATGCATTATATTCCTTCTTTGTGCTTTGAGTTCATTTCATTTGTTTTACACTTGTTTCATTTACTAACTTGTTCTTCTTTTGGTTGGAGGTGTTATGTTTAAGTAAGACCATAAGTTGTTCTCAAAGGTCACACTATATGGCCATGGATGAATGCATGACAATGGATGCCTATTCCCTTTACCATGGTGCATGACCTCCTCCCTATTTGAAATGATTATGATTAGGTAAATGAGTGACAATGCATGCTTACCCCATTTGCCATGATGCATTACCCTCTACCCCTTTTGAATTGATTATTTGACTTGCCTAAATGAATCACCCTTAGATGTATATTTATGGGAGTACTAATTGGACTAATTGATAACTTCGTTAAAATATTAAAAGTGAACCAAAGATGATCGAAGGTTGGATCCTAACATCCGAGCGGTTTGGTGGTGCCGAAACTGTAACAACCGTATTCATATTTGCTCTGATACCAATAAATGTAAAAACCAATTGCATTTACCAATAAATGTAATGACCACTTGTGTTTACAAATCATGTTGCTCTAATACCAATAAACGTAACAACCATTAATACCACTGAATGTTAGCATTTTTTTGCTACCACAATCTATAATGCTACAATCGGTGCATATCAAAGCACTCAACATCCGGGATTTTCCCGTTTGGCTTGCGATGTCATACACACTGGGATTTGCACGTCTACCCCGCGTATGCTTGAGCCCTCTTTTATACCAAATATGTAACATCTAAATTCATTTGTCAAACCAATAACTTTGACATCCATTGCTCTCATTTGCAAATCAGCTTTGATACCATAAATTGTAATGTCAAATTGTGGCCACAGCTGGTACCTATCAGAGCATTCAACATCCGGGATTTGCCTGTTGGCCCCGCGATGTCATACACACTGGGATTTGCATGTCTGCCCCGCATGTGCTTCAACCCTCTGATACCACCAACTGTAACTATCGTCTTCAGTTGCAAATCATGGCATTTTCGGAAATGCATACGCATTAAGGTTTATTCATCATACATATATAATCCCATATGTATTTAATGTACAAATGTGTTAACTAATGTTAGGACTAGTGACCATAACTAGTTCCTATCAAATGTATGTACATGACGCAAGGAGAGAGAGAGTTGGGATTGAACCGACGACCTGTGTTCCATGTGTCTTTATGCACCAAAATGTCCAAACTCTATGCTTCAGTATCTGAAAAATAATAGTGATTTGGTTAGTCGCGACTCAATGAATAAAAACGATAATCAAATCCTCATGGCATAATCCATAATCAAATATCATCAAGATACAATGCAAGTATAACAATTGACTATGCAAATGCAAATGCAATAGCTTTGTTTTTGTCGTGACCGAGCAAGGCAAACATTACTCCCAGGATATTCATGTGATTCATATAACATATGATTTGAGACCTATTGGTCCATCTTCCTGTAATTCATTTGACATATGATTTGGGACCTATTGGTCCATCTTCCTGTAATTCATTTGACATATGATTTGGGACCTATTAGGTCCATCTTCCTGTGATTTGCAAGTGTTTGACAAGTCAGTCACAATGCCCCTTTTAGTTCCATATGCAAGTGCTTGTTCACAAATAATATGCCAAGTAATCGTTAAAAGCATTTAATTCTCACTTGGTCTGTATTCCCATGTAACATGTAACAATTCAATCATATATACATGTAATATAACATAATCATATTATTCCCATGTAACATGTAACAATTCAATCATTCTCACTTGACTTATATTTTCATGTAACATGTAACAATTCAATCATATATACATTTAATATAACATAATCATATCATACAATTATCACATACACACATTGAATCCGATTATGGTTTTTACTCACCTTTTGATGTTACCGACCTTTACGGTAGGCTTGGTTCTCTTTCTATGGCTTCCTCAAAGTTTTGAGACCTTAGAATTTGATACATACATGGTTACAAATATGTGAAAATTATTATGAATGCTTGATATGCAGCTATGGTATGATCCATGCAAGTCGACCTAGTGTTTATGCATATATTCTTAATAGGGCAGCCTGAGCTTACTACACTCTCACAGCAATAACTCTAGATATACTCATTCAAATGACTTGATTCTTTTTTTCTAACTAACTAGACACATAATGAGATAAGATATTCAAATTTCAGGTTAATATCAGATACACACAAAATGTGGTGAATTTTTAAATGTTTCCCTATTACAGTGTCCTCTCAGTTTGGGTAGGTCCTACTCTCTTGGGTTTATCTCAAATTGTACAAATTGAATTGCAATAATAATCTACCATCAGTTACGAAACATATAAAGGAACATTTTTCATGTTTTACTCATTTCTAATTTAGTCTATAAGGTCACCAAAATAAAAGACCAATCTCAGGATAAACAGGTTTGCAACTTGTTGACAACCAGTCATGATGAAGGGACAACATCTCAACAACCATGCCGAATTTGGCAAACCTATTTCATAGGTGTGTACATCATTCATAAATGTACAACTTTCAAGTTTAGACAATCATCAAATTCTGAATATATGGCTATCAAATTCTTGGAAAATAGTTTTAAAAGAAATGTGAGGTTTCACCCCAATACAGAGTCAGTCCCAATCAATGAGCCATAACTCTTTCCACACGGAAAATCAATTAAAACATAAAGCCATCAAAATATAACTCTTTCAAGTTTGGTTTACAGGTGTTTATAGAGGACATAATCCTACAAATTTCATGTTTTACACTTTGTCAAAATCAAAACATAAAGCCATAAAAATATAAGAAAATAGAAGACTGAGATCATCTAGGTTCGGATTTGACCTAGTCCTACTAAAGGAGTCATATCTCCTCACATACACAAAATGAAGCAAAACTATTTAATGCACATTTTTATGAGACATAAAGCTACAACTTTTGTATGTTGCACTTTCCATAATTCCTCTTCAAGGATTACGAAATTATGGGTGCAAAATTCTACTCTAACAGTAAAATCCAACAGAATTAGCTCTTGTTCTCTTGGACTACAACTTCCATCCAAGAGATCTACCTCAATTACTCCATAATTCTCACTAACCATGCATGATTAACATGTCATGAAAGGGTAATTCTAGTTGAGAAGAAGATAAATTTACTTACCTACTGTCCCAAAATTGGAAAACCTTAGGTAGCTCACTCTTCTCCCTCTCTTCTTCTTCTTCTTCCTTAGCTCCCTCTCACTCTTTCATCTGGTGTATGTTGACCTTATCTCCTCTCTTACCAGCCCATAATGGCAGATAATTATAATTTATATTCTTACTCTAATAGGACAAAAGATTGGTGGCTTGTTCCTATTGGTTGAAAGTTAAACAGTTTTGCTTTTAGTCCATTTTCTTCATTCCTTCATCACCTTTGTCGATCCTCTAATTCCTAGATGCTCCTTATACTTTTAATTGAGCTCTAAAACACCATTATTTATGATACTATAACATGCACACAACATAAGACAATTTGTCATGCAACTGTACAAACACTACAAATATGTTCAAGTGTCCCCAAATGCAACGATGCTTCTAAATGATTATTTATCTATTGCATATGTTCATGTGATAATGCCAATGAATGTGGATAGGGATGTTACATTTCTTCCCCTCTTATAAAGAATTTCATCCTTGAAATTTAATACCTTTAAACAAATGTGAATATTGCCATTTCATGTTCTCTTTAGTTTCCCATGTAGCCTCTTCTTGCGAGTAGTTTCTCCATAACACCTAAACTAAAGAGATTTCTCAATTTTGTAATTGTTTTCTCTTAAAACTGATGATTTCCACTAGTTCTTCAATGTAACTTACATCATTTGCAATTGTTATCGCTGGATCCCTAAGTATATGTATAGGATCATACCAATACTTCCTTAGCATACTCACCTGGAATACATCATGAATATGAGCCATCTCTAGTGGTAGTGCTAGCCTATAAGCCAATGGACCAATTCTTTCTAAGATCTCATATGCATCGAGAACTCAGTTATACACATTCCTTCTTAATCCCAATAGGTTGGACTTCGACATTTTCTTTCATATAGTGCTTCATATGGTGCCATCTGTATACTGCTATCATAATGGTTATTATAAGCAAATTCAATCAAGGCAATATATTCATCTCATGCACTTTTAAACTCTATCACACAAGCTCGAAGCATGTCTTCAAGTGTCTGAATTGTTCTTTCTGATTACCCATCGGTTTAAGGATGAAAACCAGTATTGAAACTCAACTTGGTACCCAAAGTTCAACGTCCTCGGTAACCCATATACAAAGTCCATGGTTATTCTTTCCCATTTCAATACTGTAATCATTAATGGTTCAATTTTCCAGTTGGTGCTTAATGTTTCATTTTGATACGCTAATAAGTCAAACATGTTCAAATATAGGTTGCTATATTTTTCTTCATTTTAGGCCACCAAAATGAAATCGTAGGGTATTATACATCTTCATCATACTTGGATGCATGGCATATGGAGCATTATGTGCTTCTTATAGGATTTCTCTTTGCAAGTTGTAAACATTAGGCACACAACATACGAGAACCCA
>CATIWR010013631.1:0-27489 GCA_949677035.1 Omphalea diandra | reverse complement strand
TATATATATATATATATATATATTAAATTCGATTGCATGTATCAAAATTTATGAATTACTATTAATTAATGAAGTTGTAGATTCAAATTCAATAATTCAAATACAAATAATTTTATAAAAAAATATTGATGTAAAATTTTTTACTAATAAAAGTCATAATATAAAAAGTAATATAATAATTTCACATTAAAAATTTTTTATTTTCTTTTATTTTTTTTATCATTTTGTAAGTAAAGAAATAAAGATTTCTCCATCATTTTTTTCCTCCAATTCTATATCTCTCCAGATATAATAAGAAAAAAAATTTTAATCTTTCATTTTCCTTCCTTTCTTTGCTTTTCTTTCCTCATACTTTGTTTCCCTTACTTCCATTTTTATCCAAACAATGTACAACATTTCATACAGTTTTATCTGAAAATAGAACATTTAAAAGATGATTGGTCGGTCGAATCAAAACTCAATAAATACTATATGGGTACTAAAAGACAAAATATTAATGTGCTATTGTAATTCTATTTCAACAATTTGACAAGGATTGTGTAATTAAGTGTTTTATTAAGTTGAAATATTATGTTGCCCTTAGATTAGAAATGCTCCAAAACTTTAACTTTTTTCCATTTAAATTTTCTTCAATTGACTTTTTATAAAAATAATAATGAGTTGTCTATGACTTCCTAAAACCAATATTATTACAATTGGATTGGTCAGTAAACTAATTGCATGATTAATTTTTTTTTATTTGATTAGTCTGACTAGTATAATTAATTTGGTTCAATTGATTTAATAATTAATAAAATTTAAAAAATATTATTAAAATAATTTTTAAAATGTAAATATATTTATAATAATTTATAATTAAAAATATGGTTTGCATTAAGTTATGTGTGAAACACACTTCTGAATTAGAGATGAGGTGGAGTTGACTAGACAAATTCTAATTTTCTAATTTTACCTGATAAAATTTCTTATTCTCTTAACATTTTTTTATCTTCTCCCTTAAAGATTTTTCCCCTGTTTATTTTTTCTTACTTTGTTTCGCTCTAAACCCCACTCACATAAAAACTTCCTTATTGTTTTGTCTGATTTCACGTCCTCTTTTGTTTAATATCTTTGCATGTGTGGCTTGTAGATGTGAAGACATAACAAGGCGGTGGTGCTTCATTTGGAAATGAACATTCATCAGTAGACCAACTGCAAGCATCAACCTATGATCAATATATCTCTTTTTGTTTCCTCATTTTTTTTTAATTGTTTGTAGTAGTCCTTCACCTTTGCCTCTGATGACACAATTAAAAAAGATCTTGTAACACAAACTCGTAAAGTTGAGAGGTTTAAAAATTTGATTCAAAGTTGAGGGGCTTAATTCTTAAAACAGGAAAAGTTTTAAGGGCCATGAATGTATTATTCATTTTTAATAGTATATTATAATAGGCCTTATCTAAGTTAAATTTATCATTTTTAGTTATAAATTAAAGATGATGTGGCTTGTTAAAAAAAAAAAAAAGAGATGATGTGGCCAATGTATAATAGCACCACATCATCCAATACTATTTTAAAAAACATAAAAGTTCTATAATAGAGCAAGACAAAAAATAAAAAAGTCTTAGCCCAACCATGGAAACAATAATTTAAGGTAAAATAGTCATAACGTAATTTTGAGCACCTGAATGCCATGGCCTTAATATTTCTTAGCGTGGCCATACGACTAACCTTATATTAATCCCAATTTTAACAAATATTATATTATCATTGAAATTTCATGGCATGCAATAAAAGGTAATACATTTAATTAGCAATCAAATAATCTGTAGTAATGAATAGTATAATTAAAGTAATATGTTTTTCTTTCTAAAAGTATCAAATTAAGCCCGATAATTTTTAGCAATATGTTTATTCAATTAAATTTATTTAGATAATGATATTTTGTTTTGTACAATACTATAAAATATTTGTCACATGCCTCTTTTTCAATTTTTTAAAATATATAACTATAATTTCAGTTATATTTAATTAAATTGAATCCTACTTTGAAGATTATGAACCTTATTTCATGGAATCAAACTCTAATATGAAAGAGTGAACCTTAATTTATAAAATTAAACCATAATTTTAACATTAGTGAACCTTAATTCCACGTAATCTGCTTAAATTTTAATATAAAACCAAATTTCATTAAATCAAACACTAATTTGAAGAGACTAAACCTTAATTTCATTGAATCAAATGCTAATTTGAAGACATCAAATGTTAGTTTTTATTGAATTAAATCCTAATTAAGCCAAATAGAGTGAACCTTAATCTATTAACTTGAATCTCATTTTAAAGAAATATGACTCTAATTGATCTCTAATTCCATTAAATCAAAATATAATTTGAAAAAAGTCAGTTTTAGTTTCATTTAATTGACCCTAACTTGAATGGAGAGAAAAAAAATGTTTAAGTTCTTTGATTATTGGGTTCAATTATTAATTATAAGTATGACTACATATGCGAATGGGTTTTTAGCCATCAGATCGCTTATATGGGATTGTCTTGTATAATTTCATATGATATTTTGTAGCTTAAGGTTAGGTTCTCATTTATTTATTTTTTCTTATTAGGGCAATTTGATTTTTCTCAAATGATTGTTTCCACAATAGCCCTACTTGAAAATTTAAATTTTAAAAGAATTCAAATGAATCAAATTGTATTTTAATTTTTTTATTTTGAAAGATTATATTTAAAAGAATCCAATTCTTTCATTTTTAAAAATAAAATAATTTGATGAGGAAATTTGAAAAATTATATTAATGATTATTAATTTAAAATTGAAAATTTGCATAAAGTGGATGACTCCTTAAACTTGTCAAAGAAGTTAAATAGAGTTTATATGAGATAAAAAAAAAAAAAAAGTAAAAGTGCTCACGAGCTATAAAGCATGTTCTATTTGAGATACAAAATCCCAAGTATGGCAGTATGGATCTATGAACCCACCTTCCTTTTTACCATGTTGATTCTTTGAACCAATTTCTGCCTTAAGGCCTTGGAGGAGAGCTCTTTGAAACAGGTATGCTCTAACTCTCTTGATAGTGATATAAATGAGATGACCAAGAGTTGGTAGACCTGTTTACTATTGAAAATTTTATTGAGGCCTCAAAATCCACTAACAATGATCTTGATAAAAGTTTTGAAATGAACAAACTTTTGAAAATTGAATTGGTGAAACTAAAGAAAAGTTTTAAGCTATTACAAAAGGAAAATAAGGCTTTGATAAAATAAGAGAAGTTTTATGAAACTATTTCTTGTCAAAATGAGAGTCTCAAGAAAGAGATCTCAACTTTGAAAGATTCACTTGCATTTTTTACAAATGGAAAAGAAAATCTTTATCTTATTTTAGGTTTTTAAAAGACTTCAAAAGATAAACATGACTTAGGCTTTGATCATCTAAACCCTTCACTTCAAAGTCAAAGTTTGTGAGAGCTTCTACTAAAGCTAGAACTACCTCACCTTCATCAAAATCACATGAGCACAATACTAACTGATCACATTCACACTTTCATAGGCCAAAGACAAATCATGCCTTTATTTATAGAACTAAGTAATTTAAGAATGCGCAAGTTCCTTCACATTTTAGGCATCAATCCTTTAGGAAGCCACCTCACACTACTCCACAAATAAGATTAGGGAAGCATTCATTTGACAATGCCTTTATTATGAAACAATGGCCATAAAACATACTTTTGTTATGTTACATTGAGAGATGAACATGTTTATGTTGCTAACCCATATGGGCTCAAAAGAAAATGGGTACCAAAAAAAGTTTAATTTTGTAGGATTGAAGGCTCGTCATCTTCTGGTCAAAATGGAAAATTAAATGATGAGTGGAGCTATAGATTTTTGTTGAACTAGGGTTGTTAACCCTAAGTCTTGGACCTCTTTAATTTTGACAAAGGAGATTGATCATATCTAATGTCCCAGATCAGTGTTGTTTTGTAATTTTTAGTTAGTCTCTAAGTTGGAAGTTGAAAAGAGTTAATAATCTTCAAAGAATGCAAAATGACTTCTAAATCACGACCGCAATCTATGATTCACGGTTGCGATCCATGAAGAAACTTGCTAGAAATTAGACAGGTGAAATCGTGGAGCCATTCTCGACTTCGATTCATTCAAAAGAAGGAGTCCAAAAATGCCAAACGAATTTGCGGTATGTGTCACACCTCAGTCGCGACCGCGAATTGTGAAGTAAGTCAAGAAGGAATCAAGTCCACAACCAGACCATGACAAGTGTCCTAAGTGACCGTTGGAAGACAAAAATTGCGAAGGCAATTTGTTGGTAGCGATCGCAATTCGTGAAATGGAGAATGCAAGTTCTGGCAGACGAATTCGCGTTCTCAGTCATGTCTTGCACAAAGTAATTCGCGATTGCTACTTTTTATTTAACAATTGAAAGGCAACGACTATATTTTTCTGGTGAACCAATGAGAAGTCGCCACGTGGACTAGTCATTAGACACAAATGAGATTTTTCGCTGTAATTTTTTGCTCTAGTATGGAAATTTGGAATTCGGGACCACGAATCAGTATTAATGACTGCGAATGAAGCCTGTCAAACATTTAATGCATAATATGTCTAGCACACTTTGAAGATTTTTGTAATAGTTTTATTACAATTTCTCTTTGGTGGATAGAGGCTATAAATACCTCACCAAACAGATGTAAATGCAAGAGAATTCATTAATTTGTAATCCAAACTCTTACAATTTTGCTACTCATTCATTTCCTTTCTTTTAGTGATTGTTTGGTGTGAGCATAAACACCATTTGTAAATGTTGTAGTGTTAGCCTGTTAAAACACTCTAGAAAGGTTGTTGTGTGAGCATGAAAAACACAAGTGCAAAGGTTGTTATGTGAGCTTGAAAAACACGTGTAAAGGTTGTTGTGTGAGCCTCTAAAACACAAGTGTAAAGGTTATTGTGTGAGCCTTTGAAAACACAAGTGTAAAAGTTTGGTATGAGCTTAAAAGACCATTGATAGATAGTGGAATACCCAAGTGCTGAGAATTGGAGAGTGGACGTAGGGTCGATTATACCCGAACCATTATAAATTGTGTGTCTCTCATTTCTCTTCTTCCTTTCTATTTTTAATTTTTATATACCAATTCAACCCCTCTTTCTTGGTGCTAAGGGCCAACAAGTGGTGTCAGAGCAAGGTTTCACAATCAAACCTTCATTGGGTGAATAAAGATTATGACATAAGAAGGAATCCACACATACCTCAAACCCTACTTTGATGGAGCTGACTATACTCACTGGAAGTATAGGATAGAAATTTACCTTGACACAGATGTGGTGGATCTCTGGGATGTTGTAGTCAAAGAATGGAAGCCACCCACTACGGTAGTGGATGGAAGTGAAGAACTCATTCCAAGAGAAGAGTGGGTTGAATCACATAGAAGACCAAATGGCAAGAACAAGAGAGCCATGACAATTCTTCTAAGCTCTCTCTCTCTTTCAAGAGAAGAGATTGGAAGAGTAACACATTGCCAAACAGCCCATGGGATATGGAAAGCATTGGAGAACTATCACGAAGGCACCACATTGGTGAAATCCAGCCGGCTAGAAATGTATGTGACGGAGTGAGAGTTGTTCATGATGAAGGAGAATGAGAGCATCATCGACATGACCAACAGACACCTAGCAATCATTACCAATTTGAATAAGTTTGGTAGGATTCTCACAAATCACGAAGTAAACTCTAAAATTTTGAAATCTTTGCCTCTTGAAAAGTTTGGTGCTAAAGTGTGCAGTATTTAAAAATCCAATCCAGAAATAGGAAAGGTGCAAACAGATGTCTTGATAGGTAAACTCTTAACTCATGAGTTAGCCTTAAAGAAAGATGAGGAGATGAAGAAAATGAGGAGTCAAGGAGAAAAATCTGAAAAACTTGAGAAAAGAACCTTGGCACTCAAATCCTCAATAAAGGAGAAGGAGGTGGAAACTACCTCTAATGATGAAGAAAGTGACAATGAAGAAGAAGAGCTAGCAATGCTCTCAAAAAGGACCAAGGAGTTAATTATAAGTAGAAAAGAAAGAAAGAAGAAGCTTCAAGAAGACAACTCCTAATCCTATACAAAAATCAAATGAAGTCATTTGTTATGAGTGTGGCAAGCAATGCCACATTAAACATGATTGTCCTAAGCTAAAGAAAAAGAAGAGATGAGACAAAGAGAAGAAGAAGAGGTTCTTAGCCACTTGCGATGACAACTCAAGTGAAGAAGAGGAAGAAAGAGAGGTGGCCAACATATGCTTCATGGCACTAGGGGACTCTTCACAAGAGGTAAGTACATCTTTCCACTCTAATTCTGATTATGAGGTAGATGATATATATGAAGATCTTTTAGAAGTTCTAACTATGAAGTGTGACAAGTATAAGTTACAAATTAAAACCTATAGGAAGAAGTGCTCCAAACTAGAAGATGAATACAAGTCTCAAAATAAGCTTGTAAATGAATTGAGGACTTCTAATGAAGAACTCATGAAATCTGTTGAAAAATTATCCACTTCATCTTCTTCCTTAGCCTCAATTAGAAAGGAGAATGACACTCTTAAAGGAAAAGTCATTGAGCTTAGAAGCTCAATCTCTAAATTCCATAAAGGAAAAAAAGGCTTTAGACACTCTAATTGTGTCACAAAGACCACCTTTAATTAGGCATGGTCTAAGTTTTAATGGAACTCCCTCTACATCTATAACTACATTTGTGAAATCATCTACACCTTAAACTTTTATTATTGAGATAATTGGGAAGAAAAGTGCTCCTAGCACTAAGCCTCCTAAGCCTAAGGCCAAAGGAAAGGCTCCCCAAGGCTCTAGAGCTAAGACTCAAAGAGCCAACCATGCTTACATGTATAACAAACAGCATGTTAACTCTCATAAGAAATTTTCTACTCCAACTCATCATACATGTATATGCGTGCATTCATATGATAAAGATATGAGAAGACCTCCTACTCATACTAAATTTATGCATAGAAGAAAGACTAACAAGTCTAATCTCCAATGTCATTATTGCATGAAATATGAGCATGTCAACATTCATTGTTACATTAGGAAGGCACGCCTCAAATTAGAGGACCCTTCTACATCTAACCCTTTAGAACCCAAGTATGCTTGGGTACCAAAGAAAAGGTAATTGACATTTGTTTTATAGGGAAGTGTGACTACCACCAAAATAAGCAATTGGCATGTGGATAATGGATGTTCAAATCATATGACTGGAAATAAAAAGTTATTCATGAAATTAAAAGAAAAAGAAGGTGAAAATGTTACATTTGGTAACAATGCCAAGGGTAAGATAATTGGCAATGGAACCATTGGTAAGGATGGTTGTTCCTTAATTGATAATATTTAATTAGTGAATGGCTTGCAACATAATTTGTTAAGCATAAGTCAATTGTGTGATAAAGGTAATAAAGTCACCTTTGATCCTAGGGAATGCTAAGTCACCACTTTAATGGATGATGAGGTTATTTTCAAAAGAGAAAGGATAGGCAATACCTAATCAATTGACTTAGACAATTTAGCTAACCAATCTTTCAAGTGTCTCATGTCTTTAAGCAATGAAGCTTGGTTATAGCATAGAAGGCTTGGGCATTCAAGTATGGATCTTCTTCAAAGCCTATCCAAAGGGAAGTTGGTGGAAGGTCTTCCCAAGCTAAATTTCACTAAAGAAAAAACATGTGGACCATGCCAAATGCGGAAGCAACACCATGCCTCTCACAAAGCCAAAAATGTTGTAGGTACATCTAGACCACTTTAACTTATCCATATGGACTTAATAGGACCTACTAGAAGTGCTAGCCTAGGTGGAAAACATTATGCACTAGTCCTAGTTGATGATTACTCTAGATTTACATGGGTATCCTTCTTAGCTCATAAGAATGATTCTTTTTATGCTTTTAAAAGCTTTGCAAAAAGAGTTTCAAATGAAAAAGGTCACTTCTTAACTTCTATTAGAAGTGACCATAGAAAAGAATTTCAAAATGAGTCATTTGAAAATTATTGGTTGGAGAATGGAATTTTTCATAATTTTTCAACTCCCAGAACACCACAACAAAATGGTGTTGTAGAGAGGAAAAATAACATTGGTAAAAATGGTTAGAATAATGCTCAATGAGTATTTTTTACCAAATTACTTTTGGGCCAAAGCCATTAATACCTCATGTTATATTGCAAATAGAGTTTTCAAAAGACCCATTCTCAATAAAACCTCTTATGAGCTATGGAATGGTAGAAAACTCAAGATTTCATATCTAGGAGTATTTGGATGTAAGTGCTATATTTTGAATACCAAGGATAATCTTGGTAAATTTGATTCCAAGACTAATGAAGGAATCTTTTTAGGCTATTCCACCTCAAGCAAAGCTTATAGAGTCTTCAATAAAAGTTCTATGGTAGTTGAAGAGTCTATGAATGTTGTCTTTGATGAGTTTAATAAACTTGATCTTGGGAAAGGAGTATTTGTTAATGAACTTATAGGTAATCTTGAAAAGCTGGTATTGAAAGATACTACAAGAAGAAATGATAAAGATAAGGAAGAAGGTGAATCATCAAAGACGGATAAGGAACCACAACATCAATAAGAAGATGAACCAAGACAAGATCTACCCAAAGATTGGAGATTCTCCAAGTATCACCCCAAGGACTTGATTGTTGGTGATACCTCTAAGGGAGTAAGTACTAGATCTCAACTTCATCCTTTATATAATAATCTTGCATTTGTTCTAAATTAGAGCTGAACTCAATTGATGAAGCTATTGATGATGAAAGTTGGGTACTTGTTATGCAAGAAGAACTCAACCAATTTGAGAGAAATAAGGTATGGGAACTTATTCCTAGGCCTAAAGAACATTAAATTATAGGTAGTAAGTGGGTGTTTAGGAATAAGTTAGATGAGCAAGGTGTCATCACTAGAATAGGGCTAGATTGGTTGTTAAGGGATACAACCAAGAAAAAGGCATAAACTATGATGAAACTTTTGCCCCCGTAGCAAGATTAAAGGCTATTAAGATTCTTTTATCATTTGCATGTCATTTGAACTTCAAACTTTTTCAAATGGATGTGAAGAGTGCATTTTTAAATGGCATTATTGAGGAGGAAGTTTATGTTGAACAACCATTCGGTTTTGAATCACATTATTTTCCAAACCATCTTTTCAAATTAAATAAAGCCTTGTATGGATTGAAACAAGCTCCAAGAGCTTGGTATGAAAGTCTTAGTTTGTTTCTTTTATAAAATGATTTTGAGAAATGAAAGGTTGATACTACATTATTTGTTAAAAAGCACAAGCATGACACTTGTCCAAATCTATGTTGATGATATTATCATTGGTGCTACTAATGAATCTCTTTGTGAGGATTTTGCTAAGTGTATGACTAGGGAATTTAAAATGAGCATGATGAGAGAGCTCAAATTCTTTCTTGGTCTACAAATGAAGCAACTCAAAGAAGGGATCTTCATCAACCAAGCGAAATACACAAAGGAAATTCTAAAGAAATTTGGCATGGAAGGATGAAAGGTAGGAAAAAAATCTAATAAGTAGTACCATCAAGCTAGACAAGGATGAATCAAGTACGGTGGTAGATGAAAAGAGATATCGAGGTATGATCAGATCTCTACTCTATCTTACTACTTATAGGCCAGATATAATGTTTAGTGTTTGCATGTGTGCTAGGTTTCAATCATCTCTTAGAGAGTCTCATTTGAATATTGTTAAAAGGATTTTTAAATATTTACATAGCACTATTCACTTAAGACTTTGGTATCCTAGGAACTCTTCCTTTAGCCTAGTAGGGTATTCGGATGTGGATTAAGCAGGAAGTCTCTTAAATAGAAAAAGCACTTCCGGAACTTACCAATTTATAGGAGAATGTTTAGTCTTTTGGTTTAGTAAGAAGCAAATATCGATTACTTTGTCCACCACGGAAGCCGAGTATATGGCTGCTGGTTGTTGTTGTACCCAAGTTCTTTAGATGAAACAACAATTGAAGGACTTTGGCAAAGCAATTGATCACATTCCTATCAAATGTGACAATATCAGTGCTATTAATCTTTCAAAGAATCCCATCCAACACTCTATAAGTAAGCACATAGATATTAGGCATCACTTTCTTAGAGATCATGTGCAAAAAAGTGATGTTGTGTTAGAATTCATCGACACTATTCATCAACTTGCAGATATTTTCACTAAACCTCTAAATGAAGAAAGGATGAACTTCATTAAGAGAGAATTGGGAATGTTTGATGGAAGCTCCCTCAAGTGAAAATTTTTATTTGATCTTATGTTTAATTGTGATGTGTGTGATATGTTTGATTGATGATTGTTATGGATGGTTTTGTTATTAATTTCTAGTGGATCATAATTTTTTCAAAATCTTTCATTCTTATCTTTGCTAACTCACAATTTGTTGTCGATATTCTTTCTTCATGGTCGCGAATTATAAGTCAATTTCACTCGGCTATCAAATATCAATTTGCGGTCGCGAAATATCTTTCCATTACGAATCTTGATCATTAATTTCAAAATTTTGACCATTACAACGCGTATTCCAGAGGAAATTTTGTTTGTTATTCACATTTTCTAAAATTCGTGGTCGCGACTTATGAATTTGCGGACGCAAATTTGAGTAACTGCCTCAGATTTATATGATTTGATGGCCAACCATTTCCAACCCTTCATAATTCTTTTTCTAGCCATTTTTAGCTGTTGATATACCTCTTCAAGGGTTATATATACCTCCTTCAACAGTGTTTTTCTCACATTTACTCCAAACATCTTTTATTTCTCAAATCACTCTCAAAATCTCCCAAGTCTTCTTCATCTATTGCCATGGCTCCAAAGAGAATTTATAGAGCAGACAAAGGCAAGGCAGTGGCCTAACCATCTGCCTCCCCTGCCTTTTATCTCATGAAAGGAATCACCAAGGAAGAAAAGGATAGATTCAAGGCCAATTCTTCCAAGGTGATTCTTTCAAACAAAATACTTTCAACCTTCATGCTGGAGACTTTAGGTATCAATGACGAAATCCTAGCGTTTCTCTCCAACCTAAGCTAGAACGAGTTCATCTTCCGAGATGAACCCGGTTACGAGGAAAATGTGCAAGAGTTTATGTGCACCATGTAACTAAGCCACAAAGCCGAATCAAGGGCGGATTGGGGATCCTTATTTCATTACCTTCGACCAATTATCCTCTCTTTTCAACTTGTAAGTCAGAGAACATATTCCCTTCATCATCTCCGCACTTGACGTCATCTACTCAGAATTTTGGTCGGAGATTTCCATCGAAACCAAACACGACCCCCGCTCTTCTCTATCCAAACACATCAAATCCCTATACCTTTAGATCCTTCATCGCATCATCACCTTCTCAATCAATGCAAGAGCTAATGGCAATGAAAAGGTCTCCCAAAAGGACTTGGTAGTTTTATTTTGCCTTGTCAAAAATAAATTGATCCAAACCGGCCGATACCTTGTAGATTAATTGATTCACATGAGTTCAAAACCCAAGAGCCAATTCTTGCTCCCTTCTCATGCCACAGCCTTATACATATTTGTTGGAGCTCTTTATGAGGAAAATGAGAAATTCCTCACCAAGAAACTACTACCCTTCCAAAACTTTCTTGACCTTACATATCTAATCAACGCCAAGGCAATTCATCCGGACACCTACATATATACCCTAGGTGCAAAAAGAGCTAAAAAGGTAGAAAGTTCACAAGCCTTTAAGAAGAAAAGGCTACAAATCGAAGAAGGCATCATCGCTGTCGCTCCTCCTCCTCCTCCCAAACCAAAGTCCCAGTTATCTCTTGCCACTTTCAACAACAAATTGGACAAGCTAATATGGATGATGAAGAAAAGGTTCCTATTCCTTTCACACCTTCATAGCGATATGGTGGATCTCCAAGAGAAACTAGGAGTCCTTCCTTGCCATCTTCCAGACTTTACAGAATTTAAAGATACTCAAAAGGAAGTAGGCAATGATGAGGTTGAAAATGGTGAAGAAGATGAAGGTGCCAACGATGAACAAGTTGGAGACACTTCTAGTGATGATGATGAGTCTCCTACTTTCTAGTTTAGGGATCCTTTTGTATTTTCTTTTCTTTATGTTTAAAAGTTTGTGATCCCACGGTTATGAATAAATAAAATTTATTTCTTTGTTATATTGTGATCTTATGTGCTTGTTATCCCTTGCTTTTTTATTTTTGCTCTTTATCAAAACTTATACATGTATTTCCTTTTCCCTTATGCATCCTCTTTTTTATCTTGCCAAAGGGGGAGAAATTGTCTGAATCTAAGTTTAAAGGGGAGAACATCATAATTTGAAAAATTATAGCATAAGTTGAGGAGGAGCATCAAACTATACTTATTAACTTCACTTTGATTGAATGAATAATATACTTAGCAATTATTTCTTAAGCATTCATTGAATCATACAACATTCCAACTTCATTTCTTCTGCATTGTTTTCAGTAAGGATCAATCTAAGTTGTCAAAATCAAAAAGGGGGAGATTGTTAGACTAGGGTGGTTAACCCTAAGTCTTGAACCTCTTTTGATCTTGACAAAGGAAATTGATCATATCTAATGTCTCAAATTAGTGTTGTTTTGTAGTTTTTAGTTAGTCTATAAGTTGGAAGTTGAAAAGAGTTAATAATCTTCAAAGAATGCAAAATGACTTCTAAATCACGATCGCAATCTAAGATTCACAATCGCGATCCATTAAAAAACTTGTTAGAAATCAGACAGGTGAAATCACGTAGCCATTCTCGATCGTGATTCATTCAAAAGAAGGAGTCCAAAAATGGCAGATGAATTCGCAGTGTGTGTCACGCCTCAGTCGCAATCATGAATTGCGAAGTAACTCAATAGGAAATCAAGTCCATAACCAGAACATGACAAGTGTCTCAGGTGACCGTTGGAAGATAAAAATTGTGAAGGCAATTTGTTAGTAGCGACTGCGATTCGTGAAATAAAGAATGCAAGTTTTGGCAAACGAATTCGCGTCCGCAGTCGCGTCCTGCACAAAGTAATTCGCAACTGCTACTTTTTATTTAGCAGTTGAAAAACAACGACTATATTTTCTTAGTGAACCAATGAGAATTCACCACGTGAACTAGCCGTTAGACACAAATAGGATTTTTCGCCGTAATTTTTGGCTCCAGTATAGAAATTTGGAATTTGTGACCCTGAATGAGTAGTAGCGACCATGAATGAAGTCTGTCAAACATTTAATGCAAAATATATCTAGTACACTTTGAAGATTTTTGTACCAGTTTTATTGCAACATCTCTTTGGTGGGTAGAGGGTATAAATACCTCACCAAACAGATGTAAATGCAAGAGAATTTATTAATTTGTAACCCAAACTCTTGTAATTTTGCTACTCATTCATTTCTTTTCTTTTAGTGATTGCTTGATGTGAGCATAAACACCATTTGTAAAGGTTGTAGTGTTAGCCTGTTAAAACACTCTAGAGAGGTCATTGTGTGAGCCTAAAAAACACAAGTGTAAAGGTTGTTGTGTGAACTTCAAAAACACAAGTGTAAAGGTTATTATGTGAGCCTTTGAAAACACAAGTGTAAAAGTTTGGTGTGAGCTCGAAAACACCATTGATATATAGTGAAATACCCAATTGCTGAGAATTGGGGAATGGACGTAAGGTCGATTATATCCAAACCACTCTAAATTGTGTGTCTCTCATTTCTCTTCTTCCTTTCTATTTTTAATTTTTATACACCAATTCAACCCCCCCTTCTTGGTGCTAAGGGCTAACAAATTTAAAGAGGCTATTGCATTTTAGGATTTAAAGATTGTAATGTATCTACATATCTTCTTATTGTTTAACATTCTTTTGCTAAGAGAGAGTTTGAATTATGGATCTTTAGTAACTATCCTTCGCCTCTTGTTACCCTTAACACATATATAGAACATGTGACCCTAAGTAATGTCAATTGAATTATTGTTTGAATATCTTGGGAGATTTGTTAGAAGAAAGCATATAAATAGGGGGAGTTTTCCTTTTTTAAGTGTTTTATGTTTTAGATAACATCATTTGATATCTTAAAAATGTTTATTCTTTTTGGTTTCATCCATTTGCTTTGATTTTGAGAAATTTGGTCTAAACGCTAAAAGGAGAATTGTATTTGCATTATTTTTTTGTGCATTCGATTTTATGGTATCACTTTTAATATTGCTTTTAATATCTTTTTTTGTAATGATGAGAAAAAAAGAGAGAATTGTTGGATGCTTTGGTGTTTTGATTGGTATCACTTATTTGGTTGGATTTGGATACTCTTATTTGAACTCATTTGACAACATAACATTTAGTATCCTCTATGTTTTTGACATTCAACATTTGGTATCCTTTGTGGTATATTTGATATCTATCCTTATAAGCAACATTTGTATTTTTATGTTGTAACATTTGGTATCCTTTATGTTTTAAGTTTAAAATTTTTGACTTCAAAGCATCTTAGTTTTGTCATCATTCAAAAAGGGGGAGAATGTTATGCCAATGGGAAGAATGCTTGGAGAACATATGACCCCAAGACATTAGTCTCACTCCTCATCTTTGAATGATAAGAAAATAGTGACAAAACCTTAAAAAGTTCTAATATTTATACTTTAGTGCTTCCATATTTTATGAACATACTCGACGAATGGTAAAGGGGGACAATGAATACAATAGGCATTGAATAATTTCCTATAGGTATTAAAATATCACAACAGGTGTTGGACATTTGGTATGACATGAGCTATACACTCTGGACTTAGTAACAAGCGTTGCATATTCACAATATGGGTTGGAAAAGTGTTCTAGTTTAGGCTATAGACTCTAGACTCTTCAATAGGTGTAACTTGAAGCTTAATAGGCATTGAAGGAGTTTCTAAAGGGTGTTGCAAATTCACCAATAGTAGTTAAAGCATTTGTGCAAACTTTGAAAAGTAGAGCACCAAGAACGGGCGTTGATCATATTCCAGCAGACGTTTATTAAACTCCATTAGGCATTGATCATACTCCAATGGGCATTGAGAAACATGCAATGGGCATTGAAAGTATTTGTTATAAGAACAACAGGCGTTGTTAAGAATCAGTGAGCATTGTCACCTCTAATGATTAGTTTTGAAGAAAAACTATTAGACTGAACATCAATTACTCCAATGACTAGTTTTAGAGTTTAGCTATATAAGGAAAATTTTTAAAGTTCAAAAAGATTAATGAAAACTTTGGAGAACATTTGTAAACAACTGAAGAATATCTAGCAAGCTATTGTGTAAACCTTTTCAATATTGCTTTGTATTTGGATAGAATGAGATTATTTTTGTAACTCTTTAAGAGTAGGTTTTCTTAAGCACTAAAAGTATATTTGTTACCTAATTAAGAGTCATTGGCACTGCTTGGATCTATCCTTGTTAGTTGTTAAAAGGTTAGTATTGTAGGTTGGAAAATACAAAGGGTTAGGTCAACTCTCTTATTTCTTATTAAAAAAGAGAAATTATAAAGGTTTTCCTTGAACCTAAAAGGGGAAGGTTCTTTCTTAGCCAAGAAAAGAGAAGGTTTCTTCCTAAGTCTAAAAAAAGAATAAAAAAGGCCTAAGTGAAAGCTTGGGGCACATTGTCGAACCACTATAAAACTCTGTGTTGATTTGTGTTTGTTACTTCTATATTGTTTGTTTATGTTTATATTTATAAGCCAATTCACCCATCTCTTGGGTTCCCTCATCTCTATCCAATTCACTAGTAAGTACTATCCAATTCACTAGTAAGTACCTCTAGACCTCTTCAACTCATCCATTTGGACTTAATTAGACCTACTAGAAATGCTAGCCTTAGTTGAAACATTATGCGTTTGTCCTAGTTGATGACTACTCTAGGTTCGCTTAGGTCTCTTTCCTTACTCATAAGAGTGTTACATTTGATACTTTCAAATGTTTTGCTAAAAGAGTTCAAAATAAAAAAAAGGTTATTTCATTTCTTTTATAAGTAGTGACCATGGAAAAGAATTTTGGAATGGATCTTTTGAAAACTATTGCTTAGAGAATGTGATTTCTTATAACTTTTATACTCTTACATCACAACAACGAAACAATATTGTGGAGAGGAAATATAGGACATTGGTAGAGATGGCTATGATTTTGCTTAATGAGTATTATTTGCCAAATTATTTTCGGCCTAAAGCCATCAATAGCTTATGTTACATTACAAATCGTGCTATCAAAAGGCCCATTCAAACAAAATTTCTTATGAGCTATGGAATGGAAGAAAACCCAAGCTTTCATATCTTAGAGTATTTGAGTGCAAATGCTACATACTCAATACCAAGGACAACCTTGAAAATTTTGCCTTAAAAACTTATGAAGGTATTTTTCTTGGTTATTCCACCATTAACAAAGCATATAGAGTCTTTAACAAAAAGTCTATGCTGGAAATCCATTAATGTTGTATTCGATGAGCCTAGAAAGCTTGATCATGGGAAAAATTCTCTTGTTGATGATCTTATAGGTGACTTTGAAAAAGATGGAGCTTGATTCATCTCCTAAGAAAAATGTGATTAATCTTGAAAATGATGAGCCATCATAAGTAGTAGAATCTCAACCTCAATAAGAGGAGAACTAACCTCAAGGACTCCCCAAGGGTTGGAGATACTCTAAGAATCAACTAAAAGATCATATCATTATTGAGATATCCAATGAAGTAAATACTAGAGTTCAATTATATGCTTTAGAAAATAATCTTGCTTTTATTCTCAAATTGAGCCAAAGTTAATTGATGAGGCTCTTGATGATGAGAGTTGGATAATTGCTATGCAAGAGGAACTTAATTAATTTGAGAAAACAAAGTTTAAGAACTTATTCCTAGGCCAAATGAACACTCAGCTATTAGTTGCAAATTAATGTTTATGAATAAGTTAGATAAGCAAGGTTTCATCACAAATATTTGCTAAGGTATATAACTAAGAGGAATGCATTAATTATGATGAAATCTTTACCCCCGTTATAAGATTATAGGTCATTAGAATTCTTCAAGCATTTACATGTCCTATGAATTTTAAGTTTTTTTCAAATGGATGTGAAAAAGTGCATTTCTAAATGGTCTCATTGAAGATTAAGTTTAAGTTGAACGACCTTAAACTTTTAAATGTCATGTTTTTCTAAACCATTGTTTAAAATTAACTAAAGCCTTATAGGGTTTAAATCAAGCTTTAAGAGCTTGGTTTGAAAAGCTTAGTTCATTTCTTTTACATAATGATTTTGAGAAAGGCAAGGTTGACATTATATTATTTGTGAAAAAGCATAACAAGGATACACTCATCGTGCAAATCTATGTTGATGATATTATATTTGGTGCTACTAATGAGTCTCTTTATGAAAAGTTTGCTAAGTGTATGACTAGGGAATTTGAGATGAGCATGATGGGTGAACTCAAATTCTTTCTTAGTCTTTAAATCAAGCAAACCAAAGAGAGCATCTTCATCAACCAAGCCAAGTACATAAAAGAACTTGTCAAAAGGTTTGGCATGGATAAGTGCAAAGTAGCTAAGACTCCAATGAGTGCAACTATAAAGCAAACAAGAATGAATCGAGTAAGCCTATTGATGAGAAAAAGTATAGAGATATAATTAGCTCTTTCCTCTATCATACCGTATCTAGACCCAATATTATGTTCAGTGTTTATTTGTGTGCTAGATTCTAATCTTACCCTAAGGAATCACATTTGCATTTCGTTAAGAGGATCTTAATGTGTTTGCATGGCACATTGCATTTAGGACTTTAATATCCTAGAAATTCATCATTTAGTCTTCTTGGATATTCAGATGTGGATTATGTCGGTAGTTTGATTGATAGAAAGAGTACTTCCAAAACATGCCAATTTATTGGTGAATGTTTGGTTTCTTGGTATAGCAAGAACTAAGTTTTGGTTGATTTATCTACTGTCGAAACTGAATTTATGGTTGTGGATTATTGTTGCACTTAAGTTCATTGGATGAAGTAACAACTCAAGGATTATGCCAAAGATATTGATCACATTTCCATCAAATGTGATAACATAAATGTAATAAATCTTTTTAAGAATCCCATCCAACATTCAACTTGTGGATATTTTTGCTAAACCCTTCAATGAAGAAAGAATGAACTTCATCAAGAGGAAACTTGAGATGCTTGACGGGACCTCTCTAGGGTGAAAATGAATCTCTTTAAATGCAAATGTTATTACTAATAAATTATTTGTTATTATGTGATTATTTTATTTTTTTTTATTATAGATGTGTCAATTTAATAACACTTAGGCTTTTCTATCCTTAAATGCATGAAGTGATCATAAAAATATCAACTTGATCACACTAGGATTGGGCTACATGTTTTAAAAAATTTCTTTGATTTTTTTTTCAAAGTTGCCTTATAATTCGCAATTGGGAATAAACTTAGCAATTGCTACTTGGAAGTTTTCTTCAACTTTTCAACCTTTATCAATTCATGATTGCTATTAGATATTGCCATCACAAAATTTTTCAAATTTCAAAGCTGCTGACCGTTGACTTCATTCTTTCTCGAGGAAATCTTAGTCGTTATTTAGAAAATTTGTAAAAAGTGATCACAACACTCATTTAGTGATAGCAATCTATTGTAATCATTGGGCATTGATTGATTTGACTCTCAAATGGTGCCTCTTCCTCATTCAATACATTATTGACCATGTTATGACTGTTTTTTTGCTCCTTTATGCCTATTTAAGCCCTCTTTATACACCTTCATTCACCTTTTACCTTTCTCTTCATCAAACCTCTCATTTCTCTCAAAATTTTATATCAT
Source organism: Omphalea diandra (assembly GCA_949677035.1). Classification (NCBI taxonomy): domain Eukaryota; kingdom Viridiplantae; phylum Streptophyta; class Magnoliopsida; order Malpighiales; family Euphorbiaceae; genus Omphalea; species Omphalea diandra. Next base: position 8,647 of record CATIWR010013631.1, on the reverse strand, counting down.
ACCTCTTATACTCTCTTATATTCTCATGGCATCTAAAAGACTCATAAGAGTAGAAAAACACAAAGTGCATTACTCAACCTCAAAGGTCTTCACCTCTGCATCTCATGAAGGGAATCATAAAGGAAGATAATGAATGATTTAAGGAAAATGCTAAGAAATCCAACCTCACAAGATTCCTTACTTTTTTTTTTTCAATCTTTGGGCATCGAAAGAGAATTTAAGGCATTCCTATCCAATCTTAGATGGGATGAGTTCATCTTTATGAAAAACTAGGCTACGAAGAAGTCGTGCATGGATTCATGTGTATGAGTGTCCTAAGTAGAAGAGTTGAGAGCAGGGCAAATCTCTAAGAGAAGGTAGGAGCCACTCTTTGTCACCTTTCAAACTTTGAGGATATAGAGGACACCGCCAGTAAGTAGGAATCCTAAGAAGAAGAAAAAGGCAACCAAGCTGAAAAGATGATGACCAAATGGTTGAAGATAGTGATTTTTCACTAACTTTCTAGAGAAAAAATTATTTATATTTTCTTTCTAATTTTCTTTCAATTTTTAATGTTAACTGGCCTATTAGTCTTGGGTGATCAAACATCCTTGTGTATTTGATTTTGTTTATGTAATTGTGTTTTGTTTCAATCTTAATAAAAATTCTATTTGTGTTCTACTCTAATTCTTAACTTATTACACTTATAATAACTATTGAATTTATGTTTGAAGTTATGATTGCATAGTGATTAATCTCGTGTTCTTCCTTCCTACTTTCCTCTTTTTGATATTGATAAAAGAGGAGAGAAAACTTGACTTTACATGCAAAAGGATAATAATCAAAGATAGAAACATTAACCTTAACGTGATTAAGGGGAGCATTATTTAAGGAGGTGTTTTCTAACTTCATAAAGTATTTTATGTTACATATTCTTTACCTTAGACACTTACATCACTTTGGACTATCAATGATTTTTAACCTTTCAATGGAGTTCCCAAATCCTTAATACACTTAGTTAATTTTTTATCCTTTGCTTAGTCAATTTAAGTTGTCAAAATCAAAAAGGGGGGAGATTATTGGACTGGTTAAATCTAAGTTAAAACTCTCTTTTGATCTTAACAACATAGATTGAAAGGTACTAATATCAATCTTAAATGTTGTTCTGATAGAAATTTGGTAAGAAACTCATTGAAAGTTGAATGAAAGCAAGTAACTCAAAGTGTAGGTAAAGCACTCTAAATTGTGATCATGAATGCAAGGTCGCGACTGTTGTATTAAGATTGTTGGTGTCCATTTTAAATAGAAGGATTCATAGTAATGGAAATAACTGCAATCATTAAATCTCCTTGAAGGGACTCCAAAGCTTTAATTGATCAATGCCACATGCAAAGGGACCCATTGGAAAATAAAAAATTGTGAGATTGAATTATTAGTCATGATCGTTATTTCTTATAAGTAAATTCTTGATTGATTTACAGTGAAATTCATAGCCAGTCATTATGCTTATGATCACAACCTTTAAGATCCTCTAAAAGGATCAAATGATTACATTTTTTAATGAGCCAATGGTGAAATGCTATGTGTACTAGCCATTAGACACAGCTAGAATTCACAATCGCGAATGAGCAAATGCTAGGGCAACTTTGAAGATCGCGATTGCAACATAAGATCTTGACCATGACTTCTTCCTAACAAGTATTAAATGTATGATTTTGCCACCAACTTTTGAGATATTAAAATATTTTGAGAGTGACGTCTCTTTGGTGGGAGAAATTTATAAAAACTCCACCAAATGGACATAAATATAAGAGAATAACATTTACTAAGGCTAAACTTTTGCAAATTTACTTCTTAACTTTCTCTTTCTTAATTACTCTTTGTTATTAACTTATAAGTAGGTTAGTGTGAGCTTTAGAGAGTGAGTTAATAGAAAACTCTTGTACAGGTTTGAGTGTTAGCCTTAAGAAACACTAGTTAGGTTGTGTGTAAGCCTTTGTAAAAACATAAGGTGTAAAGTTTGGTATAAACTTGTAAAACACCATTAAGTATTAGTGGAACACTCAATTGGAAGAATTAAAGAGTGAATGTAAGGTTAGTTAATACCTGAACCGTTATAAATTATTGTGTGTTATATTTTTTTTTTTTATTTCTTCTAATACTTGCACAACTAACCTTCCTTCTAAAAATTTAAAATTTTCACTAATTTAACTCCCCTTCTTAATCAATAAGGGCCAACAATTCAATTAGTAACTTATGCCTATCCATTAGTCTAAAGATGAGCCAATGAAGTGAACCTAAGAGTGATGTGGAAGTTATTACAAAATTGTTTGAAACTATCACAATCATACTGATTTGTCATTGTTTGAAACTATCACAATCAAACTGATTTGTCATTGTTTGAAACTATCACAATCAAACTACTTCTCATTATTTGCGATAAGTGTGTTGAGGATGCAAAACCTGTAAATAACTTATTTCCAAAAAAAATTTTCTACCTTCTTAGTTGTGATGGTTGCTAGTGCTTCAACTTCCACCTACTTGGTGAAGTAGTCTATCATGATGATAATGAACTTTCTTTCCTGTTGCTTATAGGAAAAGACCAAGGATGTCCATTCCCCATGTGGCAAATGGACTACTGATGCTGGTTTACTGTGTAGTTGGGACTTGATGGATTTTATCATGCTTCTAACACTTTTCACATGCATATATCAATTCCTTTGTGTCCTTTTTTATGGTTAGCTAGTAAAATCCTTAGACTATGTCTTTACAGGTAATGGCAAGTGATCCTTTATGGGTGCCATAGATCCCTTCATAGATCTCTTAGAGGATGTAGGTACCTTCCTCCTTAGAGACATATTTAGTCTAGGGATGAATGGTTGATTTCCTATAGAGTACCCTATCATGATAGAAGTACCTAGTTGATCTCCTTTGCATCTTTATGACTTCCATTTAGTCATCTAGTAGTTCTCCTTTGTCTAAGTATTGGATGATCAATTACATTCAACTATCTGGTTTAGCTACATTTAAAATCCCCTATTCTATAATTATAGGTTGAAGTCATTCTTCTTTGAGTTGAGGGTTATGGAACACTTGTCCTTATTTTATTGTGGCTTTAGCTATCATGTTTGCTTCTTCATTCTCCTCTCATGAGATCTAAGTGAGTATCTAGGTTCCTCCTTATTAGGAGAGCTTGTTAAGTAACTGTTAGCACTTCTTTAAGTATTAGCCAAGTTATCATCCTTGGTTTACAATCCCCATATGATTTGGTTAACCACCAACATAGAATCACTGAACACCTATAGCTCTTTCGCTTTTACTTTTAGGGCTAGGTTGAGCTTTATGACCAAGGCTTCATATTTTGTGACATTGTTAGTAGCTCTAAATTTTAAAGAAGTAGTATATATCATTTTAATTTTATTCGGGCCTTAGAGGATTTCTCTTGCTTTAGCTCCATGTTCATTGGATGTGCCATCACATGCAATGTCTAGGCCTATTTTAGGTAAGTTGTGACTTCCTCCTCCCTTATCATCACCATAACAAAATCAGTTAAGCATTAGGCCTTCAAGGCTATTTGGGGTTTACAACTGATATCATGTTCACTAAGTTGGAGTTTCTAGTCTACCAACCCTTCGGAAAGGTCTAGACATTATAAAGCCTTCTGAAAAGGTTGGTCCATTTGAACTACGATTATGTGTGCCTAAAAGTAGGGTCTTAACTTTCCTATCGAAATTACTAGAGCCATAACAAGATTCTTCAACTTAGGATACCTCACTTTTACACCTCAAAGGACTTGACTAGTACAATAAATATGATACCATTCTTCTTTTGCTTCCCAAATCAAAATGGATGTTATTGTTTCTTAATCGACAGTAAGATATATAAAAAGAATTTCACCATTCTCAGGCTTACTTAAGTGCAGCGGGATACTGAGGAACACTTTTAGGTTTTTAAAACTGGTCTAGCATTCCTCTGACCACTTAAAGTGTTTAACATTCTTCAAGCTTTTGTAAAAAAAAAAAGTAGGCATTTCTTTGCCAACCAAGATATGAAACATCCTAAAGTCATAATATTTTCATTTAAGTTTTGAACCTCATTAATGGTTTAAGATGGCTTTATGTCTAAAATAGCTTGAATCTTTTTAGGGTTTGCCTCAATCTCTCATTTCAAAATCATGAACCCTTAAAATTTGTATGCTTTTACTCTAAAATTACATGTTTTCAGGTTTAACTTTGTGTCATACCTATTCAAAACATTAAAGACCTCCCACAGATCATCTGCATGAGATTCATCAGTTTTACTTTTAACAATAATGTCATCTATATACTAGGACATTAACGCCAATTTGCCCCTTGAACATGAAATTCATCAACTTTTAATAGGTTGCTCTAGGATTTTTTAGGCCGAATGGCATCTTAGTGCAATAGTAAGTGCCTTGATCTAACATAAAGGTGGTCTTTTCTTCATCATCCAATGCATTGTTATCTGATGATATCCTTATTGGATGTTGAAGTAGTTGTATCTAGAAAAACAAGCAGAAGAGTCTACCAGCTGATCAATGTTCGATGGTGGATTGTTATCCTTCAGGCATGCTTTTATTTAAGTTTATGAAATCGACGTACATCTTTCATTTTTTGCTTATTTTCCTAACACTCACATCATTGGCCATCTAATCAGGGTATTTTACATTCTAATAAAGCTTCTATTTTGTAATTTGGATACTTTTTCACCCATGGCCTTCTGCTTTTTAGGGGCAAGCTTTTTTTTATTATTTTTATTGGTTTCAATTTGGGATCCACGTTTAACCTGTGGTAATCCATTGAGGGGTGGATCCTCAATATCTCCTTTAGTTTAGAGGCAAATATTCCAACATTCTCCCAAATTATATAAGTCAATCGGTCAGTTATTAATTAGCTCATATCTGTATCAAAGTTAATCATTTTGTTAGTGGAGATTCTAAGTTTAGTTAACTCACCAACTGGTTCTGAGCATTCTCTCTACTCGATGTTGAAAGAGTCTCCTTTTAATGTTGTTCCATTCTACTAAAAAGCTAAATGGTTGCATTCACTTATTGACTTTTAGTTCCCTTGGGTAGTTACTACTCCTTTAGGTGTATGTATCTTCATGGTTAGGAACCTTATGTTGTGAAATACTCCTATCTCATATAAATACGACATGCCAAGAATATCGTTATATGAAAATTCTTCATCTACTATATGAAATAAGGTACTTACTATTGAGGTCAGGCCATATTGTTCTTTGAGCCAAATAAAGTGATTGTTTACTCTTTTGATGGTCGCTAGTATACCTCTCATGGCTTTGTATGCTTGTTTTGTTAGTGCATTTATTGTACTAACTCCTTCTACTATCTCTTCACTAGATATACATTGACAATCCCTTTTACTACCAGTGTATTATTATAAGGGCCTTAAATGTGTTCGTCATCTTCAGGACTAAACGTGACTGAAGGCATAATGGTTTTTTTTGGTGTTTATCACGAAGACATAAGATTTTGGGCTTTTTAATGAATTCACCTTCCATAATCACATTGATCACTCCTACCAGGACTTTTAAGGGGCACTCATCCATCCTTCATTTAGTGTTGTCCTCCCTGTGTCTTTTCCCTTTGTCCTGTTTTTATCAATTTTTCGACCTCCTTTTTGAGGTCCCAACATTATTCAATGTCATGCCTATGATCTTCATAGAACCTATAAAATAAAGATTTATCCCTTTTGGCTACCCTGTCAGGATTCAACCTACAAAGGTATTTGATGTCAATTCCATTTTCTTTTATCCAAAGAATAATATTACCTCTAGTACCATTAAGAGGTGTAAATTATGGATTTTTATCGCCCTTAGTCCTATTTGGTTTAGGAGTATAATGTTGGAGCATTTGGTATTGAAGACTATCAATTTTCTTTTCTTGGGACTTTTTATTATTCCATCGATCATTATTCTTGCACTTTTCTTTCTTTTATTCATCCAACTCAATATATCTTTGTGTTATTATGATTAGTTTAGAATAGGAGTCAATTGTTTTAGTGTGGAGTTTGTCTTTTAGTCTTTCGAATGTGGTCCTACTTCTCATTACTTCCATTATAGTCTCTACATTAATGGTTTCAATCTCTATGGCTTGCTTATTGAACCGATCAATGTACTTTTAAAGGTTTTGCCTTCACATTGCTTATAAGATCTTAAAAAATTAGTCTTTCTTTTACAAAGGATATTGGTGGCAAACTATGAAAGGAAGGCTTCCTCTAACTCCTTGAAAGAAGGTAGTTGAAGGCACCATCTCTATGCTATCTCTATCAGGGTGTTAAGAAAAATGTTATAAACGATAACATCTGAGATGTTGTTTAGTAGCATTGTTGTTCAGAACGTGGAAAGATGTGTTTGGGGATCTTATGTTCCATTGTATGTCTATAGCATTGGGAGTTTCCATTGGGCTAAGACTTTTTCCTCAATGATTTCCCAAACTAGAGGCGAAACCTCGAGTATCTCTTTATTGAACCTAGATTAGCCTTTAAGTATGTCTCCTATGAATCAACCTCTTCCTCTAAGTCAATTTTCTTTACTTTTTTGTCCACTACCAGTGTTTTCGGCTTATCATCTTATTGTGCAGTTCTGAATGCCTAGGGATTTACTAGGGGAAGAGGTCTATCTATTGGATTTTCCCTAGTAAGAGGATTCAAGGTTTCCAAGCTTGTGTTCAGAGCCTTGGCCACATATGCATTAAAGGAATCCAGGGTTGTCTTTATAATTCTAACAAGGGTTTCCTAAAACTAGGTTAAGGCATTATTGGTAGCGTTGACAATTGAGTTAGTTATGTTTTTCAATGATGTAGTATTGGGAGAAGAGTTTTCCCTCTCCTGAAAGAGGTGAAGCAAATTTTGGAATGGGAAGCCATTTCCAGCTTATGGTAAAATGGTGTGTTTTGAAAGAGAAGTAGTTGTAATAATAAAGGTAGGAAGTTGAGAGAATATTATCAAGTTTAGTTGTTCCTATAGACGACACAAATTGATAGCCCCTTAATCAATAAACTGGTACAATGACCCTATAAGATGGAACAAATGTGAGTTATAGGGTTGTGGTTCTCACAACCACTTTGATGCTTAATTGAGAATAGGTTATGAAGAACACTTGTTTGCCAATAAAACTTTGAGCTTAAAGATGAATAAAAAACTTTTTAATGAAAAATCCTAGCGAGATGTGGTCTCACAACAGAGAAAGGTGAGAATACACACACATACTCATGTCAAATTAGTAGTCATTACCTTGTTTGTATTGTCCTGGAATATCAGGAAATGATAATCGTTCAGTAATCACTTGATTTTGGAACATTACATGTCTTTGTCATCTTATGGATAACCAAGTGCTCTAACCGTTCGATTATTTATTATTCAAGCTTCATGGGTTGCTCTCTCATTCGATCTCAAAGGATTTATTTGCTCAAGGAATTGCTTGTTGGTAGGATAGGTGCCCATCTGCAGGATGTTTGATAATACGACAACTATCATATATGAGAGTATTTAGAAGCATCACATATGTCCTTGATGATATTAGTATCTTCTTAAACTATATTTTATTGTTTTAAATAATATATCATAATTACAAAAAAAATAAACAAAATAAATATAGAATTTGATAGAATTAAATGCATAAAGTGACACATATATAATTAAATTTAATATAAAATTTATCAAAAAGTGAAATATTGTCTTAGTCACATCATGTGTTGGTATCGCCAACCGCAACTCCAAATATTTTCCATATATGTTATGAAAGAATTTGGTTATAAGACTGGTTATTAAGGAAAAAAAAATTGAGATATGAGACGTGACACTAATAGTGTATTGTGTCTGGGATCATATTTAATTTTTTTTTAATATAAATTGTACACTAAATTTTTATTCCATATCCTTCACTTTTTGTATATTAGTATATTAAGATTTATAACATTTTGTTTTCATTTTTTAATCATACAACAATGTTTAGATTAACAAATATGGCTTTAAAAATGTATTGTTACTATTATATGATTAGATAAAGTAAATAAAATGAACATCTGGTCAAATTCAACATAAAATTCATCAAAAAAAACTAAATAGAATCTTATTTGCAACGTTATTCTTCATCACAGCAATGACATCACCTAATATTATTCTTATTGTTGTAACAATATTAATTGCCATTGGGTTTGAATTATATGAAATTTTGACTTCTTTGTTCCTAATTCGTTACTTTAAACCTTTTTTAGCAAAGAAATCCTTTGTTCAAAGAAAAGGAGGACAAAAGAAAGACATCTAAAATTGAAGAAATATCCTAAATCCATAATATCTCATTCTTAGATTGAGATAAAGCAAACCTAGTTAAAATGTGGGTTGCTTTATTAGCAATCTTACAAATATAGGAACAACTCAAAGAAATAAAATGCATATTATAAGCTATAATATAGGTGCCTTCTATAGTGTCATAGAGACATTATAGTTTCAACAACTCTAATTATATATTACAATTTATATAATATTATCAAGTTTTATACCTAAATTGTATATCTTTTTACCTAATATAAAAAGACTTATATATATATATATATATATATATATATATATATATATATATATATATATATATATATATATATATTTTTTATATTAATATATTTATA
>CATIWR010013628.1:0-46865 GCA_949677035.1 Omphalea diandra | reverse complement strand
TATATATATATATATATATATATATATGTATGTATGTATATATATATTATTTTTCGCTGAGAAGATACTTTGAGAATGCGTGCCTGATGATGAAAGTTATTTTGTATTTTTTTTTATGAATATTACGTTATAATTTCTTTTTTCTATCCATGTACCTTAGATTATTTAAGTAATTGATTCCTAACAATAACAGCCACTGAGGACTCCTTTTAAACATAGCATGCCCCATAATATACTTATAACTTTCACATGCAAATTATATAATAAATATTGATCAAGAAAAAATTATTTGTTACTATAGAATGATATAAAGGTACTTCCACATGTTCTAACCTTGAATAACCCTATTCCTGTAGTTGCATATATTTATAATATGCACACTACCACTCTCATACCATCAAGGTATCACATACATCACAACATGCTTCTACTACTTATGTAATAACCATTATATGTTCTCACACCATCATCTATCAATATACTCATCTCACAATCCTTTTGTCTATGTTATCATTCCGCTTACTCATTATTTCATATATATCATGAATATTATTCCTCTTTATTCTATTTTACTTAATATGCATGTTATGTATGTATATGATAAAATCAATATATATTATTAATTGTAGTCTCAAAATTAGTTTTAAATAATTGTAACACCTTAAACTTATGGCCCTATTTATCCATTTAATCTTCCTCTAGACTAGATCGTGGAGTAGAGTAATATGATCCCTTAACTGGCTTAATCCCAAAATTTTCCTACATAAATGAAACATCCATAATTTGTGAAGATTACACCAACATGATCAGGATAAAGAGGAGCACACTCTGTCTTGATTCGCTTCACTTAAAATATTTATAATAGTAATTATCATTATCATTACCATTAGAAAATTTTCATACATATAATATAATTACATTTTAAACTTAGAAATAAAAATAATATCATAAACACATGTACATAAATAAATAAAATTAATTTTAAAATATTTTACCTTTCTTAAAATTAAATTAGACATAATGCTAATTACGTGTGCATGTGTGTATATATCCAATTCATTTTCTCTAATAAAAATTACTCTCATATCATTTAAAAATCAGAATCAAATTAAAACTTCAAATAACTCACTAAGAAAATATTTTTAATAACTCTAATAAGTATAAATTTAGAAAAATATAAAATATAAATTTTGGAGTGCTATAATAATTACTTGTCATTTTTCAAACAATCATATATAATATAGCACCATGTCAATATTTTATGATATGTAATAGAAAACTATAGTATTAAAAAAATTAAATAAGAAATTTTAAAAATTAATTGTCATATAAAAAGATTTTTCTAAATAGAAAATTAAAAAATCTAAATAGTAAAAATTATAAACAAGAAGCTAAAATTAAATAAAAGAAATTTCTGAACAAAAAATTAGAAAAATCTAAAAGTAAAAATTTTAAACAATTTCTAAACAAAAAATTAGGAAAACTTTTTTTTTAAAAAAATGTATACAAATAGAAAGCTAAAATTAAAAATTAATCTAATTTTATTTATTATTTAAAATTCTGAAAATATAAGAGCTAGCAATAGTATAAAAATTATTAGAAATTATTTTATTTAATTTTAATAAATTTTCTCTTAAAATTATGTTACATAATATTGAAGGTATGTGTCAATAAACAAAAGTTTGTTATAATTATTGCAAATATATATACAATTTTTTTTATTATTTATTAATTTGTTTGATTGATTATTAAGAATTTATTTCATTTAAATTTAATAAAAAAAATTTCTTGAAATTGTACCATATAAAATTGAAGGTTTAAATAAGTAGATAACCCTTTATTACAATGACCTCCGTATATAATTATAAATTTTAAAATTTTATTTTACTATTTATTTATGTAAGAATAATTTTAAAAAATATAATTAATTATTCAATTAGTTAATTAATTATTTAATGAAAATAAATATTAAATTTATTTAAAATTTATGATTATAATCATTCCATGGGTTTACTACTAGTATATGTTTATAAACAAATAGGATTTAAATAAGTAGAAATATGTAATGGATGTAAATAATGAATAGAGGAACTTGCAAAATATGTTCAACAAGCGATGACTAAAGTACATGTAAATATCACATATATCATTGCCCTAGTCCATTGCAACGTCATCACTATCCTCAAATACTATTTGGAAAAGCGTAGGTGCCGCAAGTTTAGCTTTGGGTAGAATATTTTTTTTTTCACATTGATTTTTTTTTTTTTTTTTTTTTTTTGCACTGAGATGGTATTTTAGTGACAGTTTTTTTTCCTTTTTCCTTTAAATAAGAGACATTTTACAAATATTTTTTTAAAAAAAATTTTGTGTAAAAAAGAACAAAATGTTTGGATAACTTGAATGCTATAGTTTTTTTTTTCTTCAAATAAAAAACAGAATGTATTTAAATAATTTTTTTCTTTTTTTCTTCAAATTTTGTACAAAAAATAAACAAAAATATTTAAGTGTGTTTGGTGCTCAGTTTTTTCTTTTTTTTTTTTCTTCAAATAATTTAGATACTACAATTTTCTCTTTGAACGAATAAGAAATAAAATTTATTCAAGTGTATATAGAATTTGAACAAATTTTATATATAAAATGAAAATTTTCTACATATACAAAATTTATAGAATTTCTTCCAATTTTATAATAAAAATGAGTAAATTTTGTATCTAAAATAAAGAAATTTTGTATCAAATAATAAGTCAAACCTATTATAGTATGATTACTATGACTATCAAGGCTATGTTTGGCTTATTAAAATTTTTTTAAAACATATGAAAAGTGAACGAAAAGAATATAAAATTTAATTGAAATAAATATAGAAATTGAAAAAAAAATGAACAAATTTTGTATTCGGTAAAAAAAGAAAAAAAAGAAAAATATTAAACGCGTCCTAAGTGCGACAACATTGTAACTATAGCACCTGATGACACTGATCACCTACACTTTTCCAATCCACCCTTTATATATATATATGATGGCGTTTTAATGGCACAGTCTTTTTTCTTTTTTTTAAATAAGAAATATAATTTATTCAAATATTTTTTAAAAATTTTATACATAAAATAAATAAAATATTTGGGTAATTTGGGTGTTGCAGTTTTTTTTCTTTTCTTTTTTCTTCAAATAAACAAAGAATTTGTTAAAATATTTTTTTCTTTTTTCTTCAAATTCTATACAAGAAATGAACAAAAATATTTTAGTGTCTTGGGTGCTACAATGTTTTTTTTTCTTTTTTTTAATAATTTGAATACTACAGTTTTTTTTCTTTTGAACAAAAAAAAAATTTGTTCAAGTATATAAACAAAATTTTATAATATAAAATGAAACAATTTTGTATATACAAAATTTATAGAATTTCTTCAAATTTTTTTATAAAAAAAATGAATAAATTCTGTATCTGAAGTAAAAAAAAATTATATATCCAAATAATAAGCTAAACGTAATCTAATATGGTTACTGTTATTATTAGCTTCGCGTTTGTTTTATTAATTTTTTAAAAATATATAGAAAGTGAGCAAAAATAATATATAATTTATTTAAAATAGAGATAAAAACAGAATATAAAATAAATAAATTCTGTATTTAATAAAAAAAATTGTAGCTATCAGCTTCGTTTATGAAATCAACTTTGCATCTGCGTCAAAAAAAAAAAAAAATGTAACGCCAAAAAGAAGCTATTGAAATTTGAGATAGCCAGATGGTTACCAAACCAATGTCGACTGTCATTGACGATCATTAATCCATCCCTAAGAAATAGACCAACCGCACCATCAAAAGCAAGATGCTTCAAACAATCTAATGGTGGTGGTCACGTGCCTCCGCCTTTCCTAGTTTTGCTATAATATAAATCAAAGTTAAAAGGGCTGAAATTTTGACTGATTATAGCTCTGCCATTCAAAGTCAGATGGGGCTAACTCAAGTGTCTACGAGAAGCTTGCAAAGAGAGCTTCCAACGATACATTACATACCTAATTCTGACACATGGTTTGCCTGCAATTACAATTTAAATTTTTGGGTTATTTTGCTCCTTTCTCATTATTCCCATTGTTGTTGCAGTTGTTGCCACCATTTGGAGGTACCTTGGAGTCTGTAGGGTGGCCTAGTGTGGTAATGTGCTCGAATGGTCGTTGATGATGATGGCAGCCACCCCTCCTTCCTTCCTCTCCTTTTTCTTTACTTTGTTTTTATTTCTTCCTTATCCTTTTCCTTTTCATTCTGTCAACGCTCGCTTTTCCTTCCATAATTAAGCAACTCAGTTTACTAAATGATTGGCAAGTTCGCCACTTATGGTTTTTTTTTTTAATATTATTATTATTGTGGAATGTATGTAGTAGATAAAAATAAATATATTTTGCTTTGGATTAATATATCTAAAATTATTCTCCAAAAATGTAATTAAATGTGTGTGAAATCTTAAACTTTAACTAAATCCAAGATAAAACAATATTTTTAACACTTCTTTTTTTGAAAAAGAAAGCGAAGATTTCATTAATGACCAGTAAATCGAAGATCAATTGCATGAGCATCCATAACATACGCAGGGATAGAACACAACCAAATAGGTTATTGAGTAGAATAATTATTGGCAAACTTCGCAACGACATGCGCCACTTGATTGGCTTCTTGCTTCACACGAAATAGCAGGGCATTTCTCGGCATCAAAGCTTGGACATCTTTTAAGACAAGATCATATTGAGTGAGCCCTCTATTAACTTGTTGGAAATGCTGGACCAAAGCTAGGCTGTCCACCTCGATCTCAATCACTATCCAACTATACTGAATGGTCTAGCGTAACGCCTTACGTAACGCCACCCCTTCCATGCACTCCACACTCGCATAACTAGCCACCGGACCAGACATAGCCGCGATAATTCTTCCATCATGATCTCGCACCACGACACCAACTGTTGTCCTACTTGTCCTTGAGCCACATCCGCATTCAATTTTAATAAACCAGGACTTAGACGTCGCCATGTCTTCCTCGACAAGCCACTCTCTGAGGCGTTACATAGCTCCAATTCCCCTACCTTCTTTTCTCTCACTTTCCAAAACTGGTGAAGTAAGGACATGGTGTTGTAAACCACCATCCTCGGATAACAATTCTCATCATTCCAAACCTTATGATTACGACACCACCATGTGGCATCAATCACAGCGACAATAATGTCCTATCCTTCTTATTCAACACGTCAAACTCTCTACTGACCCGCTCCATACACATCACCCCTACAATAACATTAACACTATTGTACAAAGTGGATGCATCCCAACTAGCCTGCCGTAAAGAACACTCCTTAAAAAGGTGTAGGTCAGTTTCCTCTTGTACACCACAAAATGGGCACTGTGTAGAAATGTCCACATGTTTGGAACAAATTTACACTTGTTGCAAGATAACCTGTAACAAGTTTCCATTTGATGAGAGGCTGTCTTAATGGTGCACGTACTGCCTACAAATCTTTCCAAAATCCAAAAATTGAAAAACCCGAAGGATTGCCCTCTCCAGACTCACCCATAGCAAGCTAATAGCCTGATTTAACCATATACACAGCCGTTTTAGTGTAAAACCAACCTTGTCCATTCATATGATGATCACTCGCCAGCGAAATGGCTAGGATGAGATCTGCCTCCCTGGTAACAAAATAAGATTATTAACGCTTCATTCCACCTTCCATCAACAAGCAAATCTGAAACCGTCGAAATTGCACATGGCACAGGCTTTGTTGTTACCACTCAAAAAAATGGTCGGCATTAGTATCCATTAGTGCTCCCAAATTGAGATATTCCTTCCATCTCCCATATACCACACTAACCCTTTTTGTAGAAGAGTAATAGTCGCACAAATACTTCTCCAATAATGGCTAGGAGATCGAGCAACACTCACATCTGCTTGCAAAACAGTTGAACTAGGATAATATCTAGCTTTGAGAATCCTAGCTATCATCGAATTATCATTTGTGAAGAGGTGCCAACATTGCTTTACTAGCTTGGCTAAATTAAATTCCTTCAAACACCCGAAACCTAGACCACCCTTTGCCTTCGACGCACACAGTTTATCCTAAGCAGCCTAATGTATCTTCCTTCTTCCATCCCTTTCTCCCTACCAAAAAGCGTTCATAAGCTTTTGAAGCTTATCTGCAGTAGAAGTTGGTATTTGATAGACACTCATAGTGACTGTTGCTAGGGCCTACACAACTGCTTTTAACATAATTTCTCTACCTCCTATTGACCATGTTCGACCCTTCCTAGATGTGAGCTTCCTTCACACCTTATCCTGTAGATAACTAAATGTCACTCTCCTGGAATGACCTAAAACTAATGGCAAGCCCAGATAAGACCTACTAAATGTGCTTGACCCGATACCCAAAATTGTTGTGTATACTTCCCTCCTGCGCTGGGACATAGAAAAGAGAAGAAAGTGTTTGTCTTAGTTGGATTCACTAATTGCCCTGAGCAGCCTCATATAGCCTCAAAATTCTCCTTAGCTCGTTAGCTTCCCCCGGCTTTGCTTTAGAGAAAACCAAATGTCATCCGTGAAGAAGAGATGAGAAATACTAGGGCCAATAGGTGAAAGCTGAATCCCGTGAATACTCCCTTCTTCCGGACCTTAAGCAGTCATACCTGAAAGAGTATCTGCATAAAGGATGAACAAATATAGCGACAGAGGATCACCCTGACAAAAACCTCTATGTGGTGCAACCTTACCAACCTCCATATCATTAAGCAAGATCGAATACAAAACTGATGCGACACACTGCATAACCAAATCAACCCAAGAAGTTTCAAAACCAAGTTTTATAAGAACACAGTGAATGAAATTCCATTCTAAACTGTCATATGCTTTTGCCATATCCAGTTTCACTGCCACCATTCCACTGCAGCCCTGAACTTTGGTTTTAAGCTCATGTATCGATTTGATTCTCAAATAATATAATCAGCAATTAAGCACTTCGACACAAATGCACTTTATTCTTCTAATGCCAAATTGGGCAAATTCCTTTCATTCTATTAAACAACACCTTCAAAATAAGTTTATAGATCACATTGCACAGACTTATAAGTCGCAAATCTATCATCTTGATAGGGTTAGTGACTTTTGGAATTAGAATAATGTTGGTATGATTAAACCCCTTAGGAAATGGTTTCCCATTCAGAATCCCCAAGCACACCTAAGCGATGTCATTGCCTACGATATTCCAAAAATTAACATAAAACGAACTTGTAAAACTATTTGGCCCTAGGGTTTTTAAAGGATCTATTTACAAAAGGGCTTGTCTAATTTCTCCAAGTTCAAACGGTTTAATTAAGAGCAGATTTTGGACTGTAGTAACCTTCCTAGTTATACCTACCAACACCAAAGGATTAATTTGGGTATCACATGAAGAAAATAAGGTAGCGAAATTCAAAATCTCCTCCTACGAGCCAAGGAATAGAGTTAGAGGCAGCTAACTGTCTAAGGAGAGTCTACGATTCCTTCCTCTTAGTATGATTTAGATTTCCACAGAAACCTGTAAACCACCAATCCTCGTAACCAGGAATTCCAACGTTGACATCAATATGGGAATTAGAATATGATCAAATATCAACATCCATACCATTTGCCCACATCACTCCTAGCCCCATACAACTTCTAGAAGAAACAATAGAGAAACCATGAAACATTTCGACAGTTTTGATAACAGAATGAAACTTAATATCATAACTGATAGTCTGAATTAAAAAAAAAAAAAAAAAAAACCAAAGAAGGGCGTCTTTCTTTAATAAGAGCATGAAATTGTCGAACTGTAGGTGGGTTCCCGAGGCCCCTGAAATTCCAAACTAAAACACTCATTGGTGTAGGTGGGTCTGAGAAGCAGAACCCGCCTCTTAGGAGTTTAAATTCACGGCTACATTATTAGTACTGTGAAATGAAGTCTAACAAATGGTTGCGAAAGCGGCAACTCGTGAGTCATCCGAAGTTTTTCTTTTCTTCTGGGTCCCTGATAACTGGTCCACTATATTAGTAATTACACGTCCAACTGAAACCAAATCCCCTGAAGCCTAAAGAGTTGTTGTTTACAAGTGTGAACAAATCAATTTCCCCCACGTGAGCAAAGTTTGTTTCTGCAAGAGTTTGTTGTGTTTTTGGATTCCTTTGCTCTTCCTTACCACCCGTATATACCACATCGCCCTCCTTATTCCTGTTTAAATTCAAATAATCATTATTCGAAGAAGAATTCCCTGCAGAAATAGGATTCTCTCTGGAACCTTCTCCCTGATCCACCGATTACCTGAGAACTGCTCGACGGAGTGACCCCTTCCACTAGCAGCTCGAAACATAGCTGAGTAACGTCGAGGAGCTTGAACCGGCTCTAGTTTGTCCATTAACACTTCACACCTATTCTCTATGTAACTAAGTAGTCCATATACAAAACAAAAAGGGGGCAGTTTCTCCTAACGAAAATCTAACCATACGGTCATTCCTGCCTTCCTTAGATTCATACCTCGAGCAAGAGGTTATGTGACATCCAACCTAATCCGAATACGCATGCAACCCCTACACTGCATGGCTTTGGAACCATAGGAAACAAAGACACCCATAACATTGCCTATGGTTTTTGCCATCGCCTCAATTTTCGCCTTCGGCGAAAGGTTTTCCTCCTGTACCTGGAAACGAGAGTGATTCAAAGGTATCTCTGTCACTGCCACCTCCCCATTGTACCTCTCTAATAATGAGCATCCTGAACAACGAAGTTCATCCCTTTCACAGGTTGCCAGAGATGAGCCAGTTTACCCTTCATTGTGTTAGCATTAATGGACCGAGAACCAATAAATCAACCCAGTAGACAATACTGGAATGACAGGCCTTGAGAATCTTGTTGCCCATTGTCCTCCCCCCAATCCACACTAATTTCAGCTTCATTTGCCAAGTTAACGTTGTTCACATGATTGGTAATATCTTCCATGGTAATCGAAAAAGCTAGATGACTTGTGATAATGCAAGAAGAGAAAAAACTCACATGGAGACAGAACCTCAGAGATTTTTTTAATACTTCAATATTAAAGATCTAGAGAAAATTCAATTTGAAAAATTTGAGGTGTTACACAGAGAAAACAATATAATTTTTTATTTTGATGAGCTTATATTTTTCAATCGGTGATGATTCAGGCAAATGTTTTTTTTTTTTTTTTGGGTTTAATTTGTTTGGAGAAGGTTCTATTGAAATCATGATGGTCAACATTGCCATAAAATAATTAGAAAACACATAAAATCATTTTATATACTTGGAAAATATAATCTTCAATAATTTTAGAAATGATTAAAATTATTTTCATATATGGTCCTTAATATACTTCCATTCTAACAAAATAGAAATAATAATTACTACCTCTTTTAGAGAGACGACTAGTAAGTTATGAAACACAAAAATTTTTGTTAAATTACATTTCCTTATTTTTAAAATGTTTCTATATTTTCTTATTTTCATATTTTCTCATATTTTTATAAAATTTTTTAAAAACTATTTTTCATGTCCATTTTTATATTTTCCGTTTTTGCATTTCCGCTTCTGTGTTACATGACTAATGAGTATGTAAAGGATCTACTTGACTAATGAGATGACCACTGTCTCTATGTTAAGGATCACAGCACAACTATAATTAGCTAAAGGCGTATCAATTTATCTAGCTAACCATATCTACAAACTTTATTTATAAGTGGTACAAAAAAACATGTTTGAGAAGGAAATTCACACTCCTCTTTCTGAATTATTCAAACAACTTTGCAAGATCTGGTGAAACCAACTCGCTAGATGGCACATAATGTATTGCTATCTGATATTAGGCTATAGATGCACATCATAAATCTTGATTTATGAATAATGCTAAGTGTGGGGACACCAACAATACTAACTCAACTAAAATCATGTTTGCTTGTTTGTTCTGTTTAATATTATATTTAATAATGAATCCTCTACTTTTTCATATTTTATCATATTGATTTCATTTTCTACAAGATTCATAATTATTTAATAATCTTTAATATTATTAAATATTACAGTGTCATTTACATTATCATATTATAATGTTGTCATTAAATAATTTACTATTAGATTAAATAAAAATTATCAAAAATAAAATAACAAAAGAAAAAATAGTTGCCATATATTATATTTATTTTTTAACATTATTTGACGATATTATTGAATCTATTGTAAAATTTACCTAAACACAGTTCTAATAAAAATATTAAATTCTTAAAATTGTATTTAATTATTCTAAATCGTATTATACGAGTACAGAAAATTAATGAAATAAATGCGAAATTTTATAGAATTAAATATAAAAAGTGGTTATTTTAAAAAATAGGTCACCTGTTCGTGTCTTTATGAGCCATACATATTGTGATCACCAACTATTTTCTTAGGTTTCTATGCCTGTCAAAGTGACCAGAAAAATAGTGATTTAAAAAAAAAAAAAGAATACAGATTTCATTTTTGGTAAATGTTACCAGTTTAAGGATGGCCATAAACCAAAGCGAAATTTGTGGAAACTCTGTGGTTTGTATTATTTGCATGGAGGAGGATCCTTGGTATAAATGGGAAGATATGGACGCCGAGCAAAACATAGAAGAAGAGGTCTTCTTCTTCCATCTTCTATCAGGGACAGCTAAAATCTTATAGTAATTTTGAGAGGGAGTAGAAAAGAGTTAGAAACAATACATAAAATTTCTTTTTTAAAAAAAGTAATAATAAATAAATAAATAAAGAGGTGGGGGGAGATGGCTGGGATGATGTTCATGCTATTAATTTGCCTCTCCGCTGGGGCAATGTTAGGGGTTCATGGCGAAGACCCGTACCTGTATTTCACATGGAACGTCACCTATGGCACTCTCTCTCCTTTGGGAGTTCCTCAGCAAGTCATTCTAATCAATGATCAATTTCCAGGACCTACTATCAACTCTACAAGCAACAACAACATTGTCGTCAATGTCTTCAATAACCTTGATGAGCCCTTCCTTTTAACATGGTAAATTTTATTTCCTTGCTTTTCATCTTTTTGATTTTGATATATTTATTTCTTTTTTTTTCTTTTGGCACCATATATAAATATGGAGATTCGCTTTTCTTTCGTTTATTTATTTATGTACTAATTATTATTTTTGCTACATAATATGCCTTTTTAAATTTGTTGTAGGGGTGGAGTTCAACAGAGGAAGAACTCATGGCAAGAAGGAGTTCCTGGCACGAACTGCCCTATTCCCCCTGGGACCAACTACACCTATCAGTTCCAAGTCAAGGACCAAATTGGCAGCTTCCTCTACTACCCAAGCACAGACATGCACAGGGCAGCTGGTGGTTTTGGTGGCCTCCACATCAACAGTCGTTTGCTCATCCCTGTCCCTTATCCTGATCCTGAGGATGATTACACAGTCATTGTTAATGATTGGTACACCAAGAGCCACAAGTCTTTGAGGACGTTCTTGGATAGTGGACGATCCATTGGCAGGCCGGAAGGTGTCCTCATAAATGGCAAAACTGCGAAGGATAGCAAGGATAAGCCTCTCTTCACCATGAAGTTTGGAAAGACATACAAGTATAGGATTTGCAATGCTGGACTCAAGACATCCATCAATTTCAGGATCCAAGGCCACACAATGAAGCTTGTCGAGATGGAAGGTTCTCATGTGGTGCAGAATGTGTACGAATCCGTTGATGTTCACGTGGGCCAGTGTTTTTCCGTACTTGTCACAGCCAACCAGAAACCAAAGGATTATTATATGGTTGCTTCCACTCGATTCATGAAGACTGTCCAAACCGCTAAGGGCATCATCCGATACACCAATGGAAATGGCCCAGCATCACCTGAGCTTCCAGAGGCACCCGTGGGATGGGCTTGGTCCCTCAATCAATTCCGTTCCTTCCGGTGGAATCTCACAGCCAGTGCTGCCAGGCCAAATCCTCAAGGCTCTTACCATTATGGATCCATAAACATTACTCGTACTATCAAATTCGTTAACTCAGTTAGCAAGCAAAATGGAAAGCTTCGCTATGCGATCAATGGTGTCTCTCACACTGATCCAGAAACCCCTCTCAAGCTTGCTGAGTATTATGGGATTGCGGACAAGGTATTTAAGTATGACACAATTCAGGACAACCCACCAGCTAAAATTAGAAAGGTCGTCACACAACCGAATGTCCTGAACATGACCTTCCGCAACTTTGTGGAGATCATCTTTGAGAACCATGAGAAGAGCATCCAATCATGGCACTTGGATGGCTATTCCTTCTTTGCGGTGGCGTAAGTATTTCAACAGATTTTCTTTTTTTTTTTTTTTTTAAATTACGTAGGAAGGGTTATTTGTTTCGGCCAGTACATTCTTTATCTGAGTCAATCCAGACAAGTCTATCTATATTGGAAATGGAGAAGAGAACACACTCTTATCTCTTTAAGCCAACATCCGTTGCTAATATTTCAACGAATTATTAATTTCTTTTTTTTAAAGTTTAATAATATTGAGCGGGAAATTGATCTAACAGAGTGGAGCCTGGCACTTGGACTCCTGAGAAGAGGAAGAACTACAATCTTCTTGACGCAGTGAGCAGAACCACCGTGCAGGTATTTCCCAAATCCTGGGCAGCTATCCTCTTGACTTTCGACAATGCTGGAATGTGGAACATCAGGTCTGAGGTATGGGGGAGGACTTACCTCGGTCAACAGCTTTATGCTAGCGTTCTTTCACTCGCACGATCTCTTAGGGATGAGTACAACATCCCTGACAATGCTTTGCTTTGTGGTTTAGTCAAAGACTTGCCGAAGCCTCCACCTTACACCATTTAAACTTCCACGTTACCATACTGCTACGTATGGTTTTAAACAAGCAATAGATTATTTATGTGCTAACGCTTTCCAAATTCAGTGCAGTAAATTTAAATTTTATTCTTTATGTGCGCATATATAACCATTTCTCTCTTTCATGTAATCATTTTTCTCTGTCCCTTTATGAAAACAAAGAAGTTAGTGAAATCCTTCTCGCAATGTTTCTAGTTCCGTATACAAACATGATATGCAGCACATTATCCAGATCAAATTTTTGGCATTCTAAAAACCATTGTCAATCAGATGAGCTTTTCCCAGTTTTTTTTTATTTTTTGGAATAATTAGATTTCCCCATCATATAATTTAAAATGAACAGGAAATGAATTTTATAGCATAAGTACCTAACGATTAAAAAAATAATAATACTAATAAATAAAGTTATGCAAGTAGTCTTTCATCTTAGGAAATTATGTTTTGTTTGTTAGAATTTTTATGCGGGCTAATATTAATTATTGGTTTGTTTTAATTTTTTATAAAACAGACTAAATAATATAATTATTGAATAGTGGTAAGCCTAATTAAATTGTGATCAAATGAGTTATAAGCTTATGACATCTCTAGTGAACCGATATGGAATATGGTCATGTGTAAATATAATTTAACATGGACTTGTGATAGGTGGGTTTGTTAAATTTATTATGAATAGGCTAAGTCTCATTTCCTGCCTTTTAACCCTAACACTAGCCGCTACACCCATTCACAGTCGTCTTAAGAGAAGGTCAAAAAGACAAAGACTTATCTCTCGATTTCAATTCTTCTGATTTATTTTTTTGTGTTTAATTTCAGTGGTTGAAATTATACCTCAAAATAATTTTGGATCTAATGCGCAAACAGGTACGAAATTCGTTTCCGCTTAACTATTAATTGGTGTTCTAAATTCATATACTAAATCCTGAATAAATTTTTACATGTGGTATCAGAGTCTGGGATTGTACATAATTTAGAACCCTAAATATTTTGTATTAATAATTAAATTATGAGTCTATTTACTTGTTTTATCCGAAGAATGGATTAATTAAAAAAATTTGATTGCTCATTGTTTTTCATAAATCTTTCTTAGCATGAAAATCCTGAATTGTTTATTGTTTTTCGTTGAGTTGGGATCAATGAATTTGTGCAGTTTTTTTTTCTTTTTCTTTTGTCTTTTCTCCTTATGCGGCTTCGGTACTCATCCATTTCAATTTTTTTTAATGTTCATCATGGTATGTTTTTTTTATTTCAATGATTATATATATATATATATATATATATATATATATATTTGAGTGGTTTATATATAATTAATTACTAGTTTATAATTTAGTGATATTAGATTTGTAATAAAATAAATAAATAATATTTTATTTGTATATATGTGAGATAATAATCATGTATTTAAAATTAAAGTATATTGTGTTTAGGTTTGATGTATCTATTTTGCATTTTGTATGTATTTTAATTGGGCTTTTATTAATCTCTAATTAAAAATAATTTTATGGGTTGATATGGGTGTTACCACCAAAGTGGAACATCCATTAAAATTTGTAGAATTATTTTTAATTTTTGTAAAGAGATAATTCTAAATTAATGTATATAATAATCTGCCCAAAGGGAGTTATTAAATCATTGATTTTGAGAGTGGATGTTGGAATGAAGCTATTTGTGTTAAGAGTTACATTAATCTAGAGAGTTTGTCTGTCGAAAGGGGATAGATTTCTTGAAAACTGGTGTAATCTCAATTGTGTGCTTCATAACTAGAAAATTTATTGCATGTGCATATTTTGTCCAAAGGGGAATATGTAGTGATGCCAGAATTTTTAAGAATGTGTAAATTATAACTTTAATTTTGTACATATCTCAATTCTAATACATACTTTTGTTTTGTCTCAAATAGTCTCCTTTAGTCTCAACAATAGTACAGTGACTGTTGAACTCCTGACTAGCACAAACTTTAAGAGGTGGAAAGAGGACATTCAATTTGTTTTAGGAATGGATGAGATATGCATTTTATGAGGATGAGTCTGCTAAACCCACCCATAAAAACGATATAGAGAAAAAGGAATTACATGCTAAGTGGCAGAGATCTAATCGTCTTAGTCTTATAACCATGAGGAAAACTATTCCTAAATACCTTATGAGTAGTTTATCCACTAATGTTGCTGTCAAAGTTTTTCTTGTTGTTGTAGAAGATATGTACTTCATATATGATAAGGCTGGCGCTAGGACCCTTACGAGTTAGTTAACTATTATGAAATACAACCATAGTGGGAGTGTGAGGGATTACATTCTAAATATGGTTCACCTTTAAACTAAACTCAAATGTCTTAAACTTGAGATTTCTGATGAATTTATAGTTCACTAAACTCAAAACACTTTGCCTCCTGAATTAGGCAAATCAAGACTTCCTATAACACCCAAAACACTGTCTAGACCATTAATGACCTTATAACAGAATGTGATGTTGAGGAAAAGAAAATTAAGAAAGAGAATGGTGAGGTTGTCATGCTATTGACACAACCTAAGACTGGTTCTAAAAGGAATAAAAGTAAGTCTAAACCTAATTATTATGCTCATAAAAAGAATCTGAATTTTAAATGGCACAGTAGAAGTCAGACTAAAAAGGTAGGTGATTCTGAAATTATTCACAAGAGTAAGGTGAAATGTTTCTTTTATCATAAAGAAGGTCATAAGAGAAAGGATTGTCATGAATTCACAACTTGGCTAAAGAAGAAAGAAGAATAAGTTATTCCTTTGGCTTATGTGTGATTTGAATTTTATATGGTTGACGCACCACCAAAATTTTGATAGCTTGATAGTGGTGCAACTGTTGATGTTGTTATTACCTTGTAGGGGTGCATAAGCAAACGAAAACTAAGTGAAAGGGAGTCAAAGCTTAGAGTTGGAAATAATTTAGAGATAGATGTCAAGCAAGTTGGAGTAGTTAGGTTAACATTGGATTCTGGATTTTGTCTTGTTTGGAGAACACCTTTTATGTTCCATCTTTTAGAAGAAACTTGGTTTTTGTTTTTGTTTTAGATAAGATTGGATAATATTTTGTTATTGGTAATGGAATACCTAATATGTTTTTAGACTATAAATTGATTGGTGAATGTGTTTTGTTCAATAATTTATATAGATTGTGTTTGGATGATCTTAGTAATTATGGACCTTCTTGTAAAGCCAATGTTGCGACTAAACAATCCTTAGTTAAAGAAAAATCCTTTTCATTGTGGCATAAACATTTAGGTCATATATCTAGAGAAAGAATTGAAAGACTAGTGAAATATTACATTTTTTCTTCTCTTGATTTTAAGCATCTAAATGTTTGTGGGGAGTGCATAAGGGGTAAATTGCCTAAGACTAAAAAGAAAGATGCTAATAGAAGTTCATATCTTCTAGAGATTATTCACACTGACATTAGCGGACCTCATTCACCTGCTATTTGCGACAATAAATATTTTATTACCTTCATTGATGACTTTTCTCGTTATGGCTATTTATACTTAATAAAGGAGAAATTCAATGCTCTTGAGATGTTCAAAATTTTTGAAACTGAGGTTGAGAAGCAATTAGGAAAGTCATTAAAATTGTGAGATCTGACCATGAGGGTGAATATTATGGCAAATATGATGAGATTGGACAACATATGGGATCGTTTGCCAAATATTTATAAGAGTGTGGAATAGTTGTCCAATATACCACGTTTGGTAGTCCTGAACAAAATGGTGTCGTTGAAAGGCGTAATCATACTTTAAAGGATATGATGAGTAGGTTTAACTTACCTGAATTCTTATGGGGTGAGACTATTAAAACTACCCTTTATATTTTAAACTGTGTCCCTAGTAAATTTGTACCTCAAACACCTTTTGAGTTATGGACTGGTAGAAAATCTAGTTTGAACCATTTTCATGTTTGGGGTTGTCCTACTGAGGTTAGAATATATAATCCAAATGAGAAAAAGACTGACCCTAGAACTACTCGTTGTTACTTTATTGGATATCCAGCCCATTCTAAAGGATACAAGTTCTATTATCTTATACGTGACACATCGATTGTAAAGTCCATGACTGCGAAGTTTTTAGATATGGATGATGTTGATCTAGACATTTCTTAACCACCTATTCATGATGTACAAAGTGAAACTATAACCATTCCTTTACCTTCATCTCATGAAAAGATTATAAGGGTTTCTGTTCAAGTAGGTGGTGATAGTAAGGGTGCAGTTGATCTTCCTGCTCTTATTGAGAATCCTCCAAAGCCTATTGTAGTTGAAGCATTACCTATTGAAAGGTTTATTAGGGCTAGAAGGTCAGTAATTTCAAATGATTATGAGGTTTATCTTGGTAAAGGTGATTGTCATATAGGCCATGTTGTTGATCATGTATCTTATAATGAGGTTGTTAATAGTGTTTATTATGATATGTGGATTGATGTTATGAAAGATAAGATGACATCAATGAGTCATAATGGAGTTTGGAAACTGGTGGAACTTCCTTCTAATTATAAACCCATAGGTTGAAAATGGGTATTCAAAACTAAGAAGGATTCTGAAAGAAAGGTTGAGAAATTTAAAGCCAGATTGGTTGATAAGGGGTTTATACAGTATGAGGGTATTGATTATAATGAGACTTTTTCTCTTCTTTCTTCTAAAGATTTCTTTATGATAATTATGGCCTTAGTTGCACATTTTGATTTAGAGTTGCATCAAATGGATGTCAAGACGACATTCTTAAATAGTGATTTAGGTGAGGAAGTTTACATGGTACAACCTGAGGGTTTTAAGGAAAGTGGAAAAGAATACTTGGTTTGTAAGTTGAAGAAATCTATATATGGTCTCAAACAAGCTTCTCATCAATGGTATCTTAAATTTGATGAGGTAGTCACTTCACTTGATTTCATAGAGAACAAGATAGATCAATGCATTTACCATAAGATCAGTAGGATGTATTTCTTATTCTCTATGTTGATGATATTTTACTAGCTAGTAATGACATGAGGATGACTTGTGAGACTAAGCAGTTACTTTCTAGGACTTTTGATATGAAAGATCTTGGAGAGACATCTTTTGTTTTGGGTATTGAGATTCATCGTGATCAATCTCGTCATTTATTGGGTCTTTCTTAAAGGGCCTATATTGATTATGTGCTCAGTAGATTCAATATGCAATTTTGTAAAGGTGGTGATACTCCTGTTGTGAAAGGAGATAAATTTAGTAAGGAGCAATATCCTAAAAAGTGATATAAAGAAATAAACCATATTCCTTATGTCAATATTATTGGCAGCTTGATGTATGCCCAAGTATGTATAAGACCAAATATTGCATACATTGTTAATGTTCTTGGTGGATATTTTTCTAATCCTGGGTGTGATCATTGGGCAACTGCTAAGAAGGTAATGAGATACTTGTAAAAGATGAAGGATTATTATATGTTAGTTTATAGGCGAGTGAATGATTTTGAAGTAGTGGGGTATTCAGACTCTGATTTTGCAAGCTGTCAAAATGATAAGAAGTTTACTTCGAGTTATTTTTTTATACTTACTGGTGGTGTTGTTTCATGGAAAAGTGTTAAACAAGCACTTACAACTTCTTCTACGATACAAGCTGAGTTTGTTGCTTGTTATGTGTTAGTACACAAGTTACATGGTTGAAGAATTTTATTTTTGGATTGCTTGTGGTTGATTCTATTGTTAGGCCACTTTGAATCTATTATGATAATAATGTTGTTGTGTTATTTTCTAAGAATAACAAGAGTTCAAATGGTTCTAAGTATATGAAAATTAAATATCTTACAGTTAGAGATTTAGTGAAAAAATGAGATATTTAGATTGAGTACATTAGTTCTGATTTGATGTTAGTTGATCCTCTAACCAAAGGACTTAGACTCATAATTTTCAATAAACATGTTAGCGATATGGGTGTTGTAGAGTTTTTTTATGTGTTTGGTTAATGAGAGTTTTGTGTTTGTAATTAAACGTCTAAGTTAAATAATTTCGCTACATTGCCTATTTATAGATATTTGTTTATATAAGTTAAGTATTTTGTGGTTATTTATTATGCATATGTGCACATTTAATATATATATATGCGCTATGAGTTATGCGTGATATGTTTAAGATTAGTATAATTATCTTAAGATATATTAATTAGTTTCCAATTGTATTTCTAGAAACAAAGGTTAAGACATATATTGTGTATATTTCTAAAATAGAAACAAAAGTCTTATTGCGAAGTCTTGTAAGTTTCTCTTACTTGTTTGAGTATGTGCGAAGAGAAATATTTGGAGGACTGATAATTAAAATATTATATTGATCACATGTGAGAGTTATTTTCTTGCTACACTACCATATCAGAATTCAGGTCGGTTAAGTTGTCAATATTTGCGACTTTGGATTGGTACTATGTTAATAAATGACATAATTACTGTCATGATCTAATATTGATAATTTAATGTGGACAACATTATGTTTAAGGTGTCATTTTATCAATAAATTATATATTTTCTAAAATTTTGTGACCATATTTGAGTTTAAAGTATTAAGTTCGAAAGTCGTTTTCAATAATATTTTTTTATAAAACATAAAAATGTCATAATTAATATTACCTAAGTGTGAGAATGTTAGAATTTTTATATGGGGCTAACATTAATTATTTGTTTGTTTTAATTATTTATAAAACGGATTGAATAATATAGTTATTGATTAGTGGATAAACTCAATTAAATTGTAATTAAATGGGTTATGAGCTTATGACAACTTTAGTGAACCGATATGGAAGATGGTTATGTGTAGCCCTAATTTAATATGGACCTGTAATAGGTGGGTTTGGTAAATTCATTATAAATAGGATAAATATTCTCTCATGCCTTTTAACTCTAATCCTAATTATTACACTCATTTATAGCCGTCTTGAAAGAATGTCAAAGTGATGAAGACTTAACTCTCGATTTCCATTCTTCTAATATATTTTTTTTGTGTTTAATCTCAATGGTTGAAATTATGACTCAAAATAATTTTGGATCTAATGTACAAATATGTACGAAATTCGTTTCCGCTTAACTATTAATAAATGTTCTAAATTCATGTACCGAATCTTAAATAAATTCTTACGTTGTTTTCTTTTTTTTTTTAGCGAATCGGTACAAACCCCAACTTAAGCATAGACAATGAATCAAAGGGAAGAAATAAATATTAGATTTATATTAACTGGAGTTCATGTGTTCGGTTATCATAGATAAAACCTCTACTACGAATTCTAAGTAAGCTACATAAACACTCAGACAGAACGATAAAACACCAAACACAGCCATCCCAAAGTATAACAAAATGCAGTCAAACAATGGAGCAACGAAGCAGTACGAGCAATACTATCTACAGATGAGAAAAAAGTCTTATTGCAAATAGCCATAAAATACAATAAAGAAAGGCTCAAACCAACACTGGCACCAACAATGAAGATGAACAAACAACAGGACCATAAACATCCGGGCTTTTTATTGAATTAGGTGTTTGAAAAAAAAAAAAATTTAATGAAATAGGATAAAGTGAAAAATATTTATAGATTTAGGGTGTTTTTTTGTTAGTAGGCTAGTTAAGATAGAGGACCAGAGTGTTTTTTGTGTTTGTCCTCTAGTTGATTCAATGGATAAACATTTTTTGTTGTTTTATGTTTGTCCGTTGGTTCAATATAAAATCCATTGGGTTTTCGGCAATTTTATTCTTGTCCACTGGATGAACCAACGGTCGAGTAATTTTTAATTCTCGCCTGCCGGTTTAACTAGAAGACAGATAATTTTTAATTTCCATGTCATAGTTGAACTAGGAAGGAGACAATTTTTTATTCTCGTTTGCTGATTAAATCAAATGATGGGGTAATTTTTAATTCCTGTTCACTGGTTCAACCAGGATACGTGTTTAATTTGTTCACATTCTCAACAGTTTAGATGGGACATTGTTGCAGGGGAAGGGTTTAATTTTTCATATTCTCAACAGTAAAAGATGGGACATTGTTGCATATTTTTTGTGGACAATATGAACCAATGTAGGACAATTGTATGACTTAGAATTGCAGGGGACGGGGCCAACGCATATTTTTTGCATTTGCATTTTTTTTTTGTACTTAATATTTTTTATATGAATATGTATAATTATAATAATTACCATAATAAAAATTGTATGACTATGTTTACAATTTGCATTTATTAAATATAATTATTTTAAGTAATAATAAAATTAATATAATTTTAGCAATTGTATAATAGATTAATATATATATATATATATATATATATATATATATATATATATATATATATATATAACTATTTTCTTGATTCTAATAATTATCAATAATATTATTTTGTTGATAGGAATAATTATTAATATATTAATTATATTTGAATATGTTATCTTGATAGAATATCATTATTGAAAATTAAAATAATTAATTATAAACGAAAAGTTTATTATCGTAATCAATTTAATTATATGAGATTAAAACAATTTATTATAAATGAAGAGTAAATTATCATAATCCAAAAGTATTATTAAAAATAATATTTAAAGTTAAATAATAATAAGTAAAAAAAAGTTACTAATTGATTTTCAAAATTTTAAATAATTTTTAATAAATGAATATTTACTAAAATAATTAAATTAATATTTGTATGTATTTATTTCCTTTCATAAGTTTCACATGTTAGGTGTCTGATATTTTGATGTGGGCTTTTTATTTCTGAATGTTGTACCTCTGAGCTAATGTGTAAGAATATCTGCATCATTTTCAATATCCCTAACAACAAGTTGCCTTTCTGAAGGTTGAGACTCTTGAGATTGTTGATGTATCTCATGCATAAATGTTGTGAAGGCAAGAATTGTAGGAGCGGATGATATATAAGCATCATGTGAACTGATTTGACCTTAAAATTCTGAAAGTGCTTAATAAAATATTGGAATCGTGTTATTCAATGGTGTTGAGGGTGGATATTGCAATTCTAAAATCTATGTAAAAGAAAGTGAAAATGATGAAAAATGCTATGAAGTTGTCTTTGAGGGCATATATGACTTGTATGACACAAAAAAACATTGAGGAAGAAGGTTCAAACATTAAGGATGAGGTTCCAATCATCCAAGGTGCAGAAGGGTTGATTCCATAAGTTATTGCATAGGGTCTAAATACAAATGATAACAATGGATGAGATGGACCCAGTGCAAAGGATGAATCTAATGCACCAAATAGACCCGATGTAGAAGATGGATCAGGTCTACAAGATATATATGAATGAAATGATAGAGGTTGTGATGCATGTTCACATGGCTAAGAAGGTGGAATAGGAACATCTTTGCATCATCTATGTTCATTGTTGCGATGAATGTGCAAGTTGTAATTGCACTGGAAGAACTATCTTAGGAAGAGCTATAAGATCGGAAGCTGGATTAGGTGGAGGCATTATGAATAATTGACGCTACTTATCCATAGCTAAAAACATAATATCCACAATTTGTTTGAAACCAGTCATGTTTTGTGGAGTTGAATATCTTAAGCCATGTTGTAGGGTTTCAACCCATCAACCTAAACATATAAAATTTTACATATAATTAATATGAGTTTTTTAAGAAGATATAAAATATAAAAAAATAAATGAGTGCTAGTTTTTTACATTTAAAATAATTGTTTACTCACCATAGCGCTGACTCATCGAGGTGATATCCATCGCCTAGTAACAGAACAATACAACTCAAGTTACTATGAGTGATAATAGATTGGCGAATTCAATGATGGCACTGTGATAACTCGATTATGTTGATCAACCCACAATGTGATGTACTATGCATGATAAATAGTCCAGTCTGTCACATTTTGAATGAGAACATGTAAATATAACTTTTCATTATATAATGGAGCATTTGAAGTAAGTTATTGCTTACCAAATTGAAGCAAAACCCTATTTGGATAAATGTCACTCTATTACATGAAAATAGATGAGTAGCACAATCGCACGCCAAATATGACTACCTTGTAAAGAGTAATCCGAAAGATGTTGAAAATATCATCACAATAAGGCTTTCATACCATCCACAATTAAAAGAAGTAATTACATATTAAATACTTAAATTTCAAATGAAGCTATTTATATGAAAGATTAAATATAAAAATTTGAATATAATTACCTCATTAGGTTAATATTAGTTAAGTGTACATCAAAATTTGATTAGGACATGTGTCGATATTTCAAATACCAAACGAGATACTGCTCATCTGCGAATACAATCATTATTAGACTTCATATTAATTAAATAAAATATAATGTTATTGTAATGAAGAACTTATCAACATGCTAATGATGCATGTGGAAAATGTTGAATATCTCTAATGGAAGGAGTAACTCCTTTTAGTCTCTCCCATGCCCAAACCTATAATAGGAATAATGGTATACTCATTTGTATTGCCTTGGGATTTGTGGCATTACAAAGCTCTCTATACAACTAAGCAAGACATGCTCTCCTAAGCTATACTGGCCTGCTTGTTGAAAATCTTCTAATAACGGTAAGAATATCAATTGACCTTGCTAGTATTTTTATTTGCTAATAAAACTTCTCCAATGAGATGTAATATGAATGCTCTAGCATGTTGCTATATGGAATCAACTCTACATCATTTGGTATATTTGCCAATTATGTCAAAAGCCATAAAATTTTGAGAAAAACACCACAAATAGTGTTCTGATGAGGTTTCATGACTAATAATTGTTCGCACCATCTAATCCAATTTTGTTTAAATAAACCTATCACAACTTGACCATTTATAGGCAAACTAGCAATTATGGGCATGTCCTATAATGTAATTGTACATTCTCTCTCTAGAAGATGAAAAGTGTGGGTCTCAAGATGCCATCTCTCAACTAATGTTCTAATCAGATGATGGTCAAGCTGAAAAAATCCAATAGAAGCTAAGTCAAAAAATCCTACATGTCGTATAAATGGCACCATCCTCTTATCTATTTCGATAGCTCATAAAATTTTTCCTTTCCTGCAACATGTTAATATAGGCTATCAATATGCACATAAAAAATAAATCAATTAATTGACATATTGTTTACAAAATAATTTATTCATATTTGATAAATAATTTTTTAAAAAATATATAATATTTTATATTTTACCAATTTACCTGATTATGCCAAATAGCCTCTGATCGATGTTTATTTTGTAAGTATAACAATGAAGCGTCATATGGTTAAGGTTGAATATATGATTGTGGTTCATTTTCAGACGACATAACTATTACAATCACCTAAAAAAAATTTCAACGTTAATTAATAACATATAATTCTAAGCAATTGTAATATGTAATATGTTACAATTGAGAGTAATTATTTCAATTGCAAATGAATTGTCATTTCATTATTTTTATTTCGAATATAAGTTATCATGTCATTTTTATTAGTCGGGCACAAGTATATTAAATAATGTTATTTCATTTTTATTGTATATAAACTTTGTTAGCCCTAGTGCACCAAAAATGGTGTGGTGGTGGGGGGGGGGGGGGGGGGGGGGGGGGGGGGCGGGGCCAGGGGGTTTGGTTTAATTGGTGTCAAATTTAAACTTTTGATTATGGAGGATGCTCACAAAAATGAAAGATTAGAGGAAAAGTAGGAGAAGAATGAACACAAGAGTTTTATAGTGGTTTGGGTAATAACCAACCCTACATCCACTGCCTAATTCACTAATTAGGTGTTTCACTCAATCACTAGCATTTTACAAGCTCACACTCAACTTAGTGTTTAGGTTCACACCAAACCTTAGAAGTGTTTTCCCAAGGCTCACACTCAACCTAGTGTTTTAGGCTCACACCAAATCTTACAAGTGTTTTCTCAAGGCTCACACTCAACCTGTACAAGAGTTTTACAATTGGTCTACCTTTCAAACCTAAACAAGAGTTTTCTATATAAGGGCTCACTCTCAAACCCAAACTCAAGGTGTTTAAAACTCACACCAAACTATGTACAAAGAAATAAAGAATTAAAGTTAT
This sequence comes from Omphalea diandra, assembly GCA_949677035.1. Lineage (NCBI taxonomy): Eukaryota > Viridiplantae > Streptophyta > Magnoliopsida > Malpighiales > Euphorbiaceae > Omphalea > Omphalea diandra. The sequence goes on along the minus strand of CATIWR010013628.1, from coordinate 21,958 downwards.
GAATTAACTTTGCAAGAGTTTTAGCACTGCCAATAGTTCTTCTCTTGCATTAACCTCAGTTTGGTGGAGTATTTATAGCCTACATCCACCAAAGAGACATTACTCTAAAACTATCAATAAATCTCCAAGATGTACTAGACATATTTAGCATTAAATGATTGTCAGGTGGAAGTCGTGGTCGTTACTACTATTTCACGGCTGCAAATTTTCAATTACGGCTGAAAACCCCATTCGTGTCTAATGGCTAGTCCACGCGACAACTTTTTGTTGGTCACTTAAGAAAATATAGTTCTAACCACTCTCAAAAGTAGCGGTTGCGAGATATCAATGCCTTGGGCGCGACTGAAACCATGAATTCCTTTGTGACTAAGGCTTTGCAATCTTTGGATGGGTTGTGGTAGTGAAATAGCTCGCGAATTCCTCTGACCTAGCTTCAACCTTTTTTGTGATTTATTCGTGGTCATGATTTAGAATATACACACTGCGAATTTGGATGAACATTACAAGGTTGGAGATTTTGAATTCCAAAGAAGATAACTCTTATAAACTGTAAAAACAACACTTAAAATTAACATTAGAACTTTCAATCTATATTGTCAAGATCAAAAGAAAGTCTTGACTTAGGTTTGAATAACCTAGTCCAGCAAAATTAAACGAGAGTTGTCATGTCATTGTTACTAGTCATGTCAGAAGCATGTTAAATGAAGTCATGCATTTTTTGTCGTATGATATAAAATTAAACAAGAGTTATCATTTCATTATTATTTATGTGATTTTAAGCTTGTGAAAATAAATTTTAAATTTTTGTCAGTTTATATAAAATTGAATATGAGTTATCATTTCACATTATAGTAACTTAATATCACTATTTTATAAATACTACATTCTATCTCACAAATACATGTCTCACTTCATGAGTGGTAATAGAAGAGAAATAGTTTGGCTTATGCCTTGCTTTAATGATGATTGTGAAAATGAGCGATTTTCATATCACAAAGAATATTATGCTGGTTTATGATGAAAGAGGAGTTTTCGGGTTGATGAGGCTGAAGAATTAGTTACAGATTTGCAACAATTGGGTGCTCCAATTGTTCATCGATAATTACTTCAAATGATTAGGAGAAATATTAAACTTATTAGCAAATGATACAATGAATTTGTAAAGAAAATAATTAATTATTAGTTCGCAGACATAGTTACTATATGTTAAAACTTGTAAAAGATCAAGTATTAGCTCTTGGTCGAGAGTTAACTTCAATGGAAGAAACAAATATTATGTTTGTGCCTACATATGCATCAAATGATGCAATGTCTAATGAAAAGACATAGTTATTGTACTATTTATGTTATGCTATGCAAAATAAACATATTTATGGTCACTATATTATATAATTTAGCTTATTTAAACACATAAAGTATATTACATTTCATATTTCATTTTGATTACCAAAATTTAAGGATATTATCATTCTTCATCGTATATATCAATATCAGATAAGCAATTTGGCTCATTTTCTATTCTTCTAAATATATATTATTAAACTAGATCGCCATTTTCTTAAAATTCTCTAGCCCTATGTAGAAGAAATGTCTTATGTAATCATATTTTAATACGACTATTCTCTTCCCTTGTTTAATATAATGCCATGGATACATAAACTTATTGTCTAGTATCCATTACTCGAAATAAGTCTCCAGATGTGTAATATAGTGACATTTTGAATGTAAATGAAGTAGAAGAAAATTTTGCAATGCATTATTAATACAAACTATTTAATATCAACAAAATAATATTACATTATTAATTAACAACATCAAGGTAAACAAAAAGGAAGATATTTAACAAAGTCACAATCATCATTATCACTAAAATCTGATATATCTTTGTCATCGGGCATTGTTGGATATGAGGCATACTGATTATCATTACTTAAAGATTTAATTTGTGATTATCATGGAAGTGGTCCAATTGAAGTTGCATTTTATGAATTTCCTTTAGTAATTGTGACTTAACTTTATCAACATCCTTAGAAGTGATTCAAGGGAGTTATGTTGATCATGCTTTGGGAATTGACAAATCATGATACCTACAATATGCTTCCATCTCATTTCGTATTTCCTACAAACGTCCTCATTCAGGTTCTGAAGATACATTTACTTATCCAAATTCTTTTATATTATTAGTATGATGACCAATGAATAAAAGATTAACATGGCCTATATTTAGGCATGAATAGTTTGGGATGTTAAAAAATTTATGCTTTTGGCAATACCACACAAACACATTAGGATCTGTATATTTATTGACTTCACGAACTTCTGATGTGCTTCTTTATTTTCTTGATGCTATTAGGACAAATTCAGAATCCCTTTTTTGTACAGTCATAAGCTTAAAAGAGCGCATTTTAATTGGCAATTAAGGTATAATACAATAACTTAAGTTATTTATGACGAGTGAAAGAATATTAATAATATTAATAGAACATTCAAGAATACATGCAATAATAAACATAATAATTTGATGAGTTTAACAATCACTCATCAATGTCTCCCAATAAGATATGTCTTTTTATTATGTCTTCACTCATTACAATGACTACAGGTGATATTACGTGTCCCCTCTTTCCAATCCATTTCATTTCAAATGTGAGATGACTTCGATCATCCTTTTGGTCTTAACAAATTAGGATTTAGCACTATAGTTGCTTGATCTACAATGGCCTCGTAATCAGGATAACTTAGAGGCTCAAAACTTATGTTATAATAGTTCACAACATGGTCTAATCTATAGCATCGATCAACAAATTGATGAAAGTTAATACCTCCATTTTGCAAGTAGCAATGACATATGAGCATGGTATCTTCATTTTTTGAAACTTTTTGTGCAGTTACTATCACCTAGTCTAACAACTTGCTCATTATCTCCTTTGCCTTTAGTATGATTGTATCGATTGACGATTTGGAAAACTAAATTTACTAATAAAGTGTTGCTTCACTTTAAGCTCATGATCCCTCAATAACTTTGTAATGATTTTACCATATGTCATCCTATCAGCCACTTTGTTTGACATTTCATCATGGTTATCATTAAAGAATTTCACTAATCGGTAAAAGGTGTGTTGCATAAGTGTTGTAATAAGGATGCCTCAAATACCTTTTAAAGCACCATTTATGGACTCAGCTACATTTGTTGTGATAGAACCATAACGCTTACCATTGTCATATGTACGAGTCCATTTGGTAATGTTTATGCTATTTACCCACTTATATGTTTCAATATCAACATCTTTAATTGCTTTCATGGCCTTTCTAAACTTTGATTTTTAATTTTAATATCCTAATAGACAAAAACAAAATTTGATTGCATATTAGTCACAATAAGTTATTTATAATGGAAGGTAGAACAATTTATGATTTTAAGAATGTACCTACTTCCAATAATTCATCATTTAGCTTTGAATTCTTGAAATGAGTGCTATAATTTGAAACTATTTGTCATAGACAAAATCAATGATATGCCCATGGACGTAGCAACCACTGTTGTTTCATTGCTACTATAATACTTTTGTGGCAATCAGAGATGACACACAACTCTTTTTGCTTCGTCACAAACTGTTGAATCATATAAAAGAACCAACTCCAATTATCTCGACTTTCACTATCAACAATAGCAAATGCAACTGGAAACACTTTATTTTCCCCATCTAATGTAAAGGCTACCCTTGTATTTATCATATAAGAAAGCGCCATCAATATGAAGTATTGGTCTACGATATTTAAAGCCCTCAATACATGGTCTAAAGGCCTAAAATAATCTTTTAAACTTTCTGTGATGAGGGTCTCCTCTTCGGTCATTATTAATCACAAGTTCATCATCTTTAAGCATATATTGTAAATCAAAATTCATTTTTTCAATAGTAGCCATTAGTCGAGGCAATTCAAAATATGATTCATACCAATCACCATACAACCTATAAATCACTTTTTTGTTTTACCTGTTAAATTTTAGCATAAGAAGGTATGTCTCTTGCATTTTTGTTCTTAAGTTAGCAATTTTAATTGTTGTATCATGCCCTTAATGCAATGACTAATCAAAGTAGCATCCATTTGGTGATGATCGTTATGTGTGACATAGGAAGCACATGTATATAAACCATTATACCTAATAGTCTCCCACATATTTGCAATTTGTTTATGTGTTGCATGAAGTCTCCAATTACAACCATTTGACTGATTATTTTATATAACTGCCATAGTATGATTCTTTGTCTCTTCAAGACTAAATTAATAGTGATTGTGCAAAAAGTACTCTTTAATAGCTAACTGTACATTTTCTCATGAACTAAATAACATTCCTTTATTGAACTTGTTTGAAGGGCCTTAAATTCCAGAAGGAATTTCATCATGGAACATACTAACATAGTTAACTTCCATATTGATTTGAGAGTAATGACTACTTCCAGCAACGTCTGGCATTAATGCATTAAAAGGGCCAACAACATAGTTGTGATAAAACCTTCTATATTCTAATCATTTGAAGTTATGGGCCCATCGTAATTTTCTATTCCCTTACACCATTCTTCACCATCACATTCATCATCTTCATCAATATCACAAATCTCATTCTCATCATCATCAATCTCATAATTCTCATTATCATCATCATCAACCTTATTATCATCAATATCATCACATCAACCTTATTATCATCAATATCATCACCTTTCTCATCTCCCTCAATAACCACTTCCTCATCCCAATAAACAATTTCAAAATCCTGAGTTTCATATTGATGTGTCTCACCTTCATTATGCTTAACATCAACCATCATATCTCCCTCCCATTCCTTTATTGAACCTAACTTGGGAGAATAATGAACGTAACTGGTTTTGATGATTACAAACACATCTATAAGCTAACCTTTGTCCAAAGTTGTTTGTGTAAAATCTTGCAGGTACATCAATTTATTAAATAAAGATGTTTGAAGAAATAGTTATGTGAAAACTCTTAGTATTCAATACCAATGGGTGTTGCCATTATTTCAACAAGCATTGTGACTCAGCAATAGTCATTGAAAGATCTTAACAAGAGTTAAAATGACACCCAAGTATGAGTAAAGTGCTTTGGACCTCTTAACTAGTGTTTTTCTCAAAGCACAATAGGTGTTGGATGACTTAATACTTTAGTTGTGCAAAACCTGTTCATAATGGGTGTTGCAATTTCACAATGGGAATGGATATGGACATCTTAACAGGTGTTGCATTTTTGTAATAAGTGTTGGATCAAGTGGCTTGGCTTAAGCAAAATTCTCGAGATCTTGACACGAACGTTGGATTCAACCAACAGGTGTTGGAGAAATTCCCAGGTAGAGTTAAGATCTTTAGACCCTCCAACGAGACAATCTCAAAAATGCAATAAACATTAAGATCACTTTCAATAGGCGTTGGTAAATTTCAATAGGCATTGGAAGTTTACCAACAACTATTGAAGTATTATTAAAAATCTTGAAAACATAGCATCAAATTCACATCCTTTTGAAAAATTGCAATGGACATTATTATATCTCAACATAAGTTGAAGTTGAATTCCAACAATCATTGAAAATTGCCAATAACCATTGAAGAGTTGTTGAACAAACAATTAAGAAAGTCAAAAGAGAAGCGTCTTGGCAAATCTCTCTCTAACAACTAGTTCCAACTGGCATTTTGACAATACCAACAATCGTTGAAATCTTATTGCATTTGAAAATCACCTAGATGATGACTAAACAAAAGGCATGGGAATGTCCAACAGGTGATGAGTGTCTACTCTAGTGACATGAAGTGGCAACCTTCTTTCCAACAGCTTGTTTCATATCTTTGCCTATAAAAGGACCCTCTCACAATAAAAACAAATAGAGAAAATGGTAAAAAAATGAGTATTTTTATAGTGAAAGTTATCTTTGAAAAAAAGTGGTGAAACAAATGTGATCTAGTTTACAAGAGAAGATCATTGTCAAAACTTATATAAGCTATCTTTAAAAACAAAGTTTGAAGAATAAGCTTTCAGACTTTTCTCAAACTCTTAACTAAATTAAACATACCTTATAAGTGTGTTTTGAGTTGTTTATTGCTTGAGTGAGAGAGTTTTTCTCAATATTTTATGTTGTACTTTGATTTGAGAAAACCTTCATTTAAGAGATCTTAAGAGATCTAAAACCATACTTTATGAAAAGTTTAAGGTAGTACCTATAAGCTACTTTAGGAAATGGTCTTAGTAGTGCCCGTAAGTCTACCTGTAATGGCTTGGTAGTGCCTGAAAACTACTATTGTAAACGTAGTTGATAACACTTGTAAGCTATCTAGACAATGAAAGGCTTTAGTAGGAATACTAGAGGAGAAGGCGTAGACAGGTTGCACCAAACCTTTATAAATTGGTTATCTTAATTTTCATTATTTCTATACTTGTTATTATTTGTTTTTACTTGTCATTGCCCTATTCAACTGCCTTCTAGGGCATCAAGGGATAATAATTGGTATCAGAGCATGTATTTGCATTAAAGCTTAAGTGTTCAGAGTAAAAATCACGATAAGTCATGAAGAATCATGATCAATCCACAAGCCACCTTTCTTCAAAAGAGATGACTATAAGTATTGAAAAAATCATATGGAGATTTTTTTAGATAGTGAAACCATAGATCTAAGGACATTGTCAAAGAAAGAAGAGAAGTTCCAATTTAACTAGTAGGAAATGTTCTAGTACCTAAGCCTAAGAGTGAATGGACAGTTGAAGAGAAGAAGGCAAGTTTGAAAAATAGACCAACAATGCACATTTCTTTTATGTGTAATCTATAAATCTCAGTATGTTAAGCTATAAATGTGTGCATCAGTAAAAGAAATTTGGGACATATTACAGATTTAGCATGAAGGAATCAATGAAATCATGACAAAAAAGACACAAATGCATACATATGTGTATGAAACATTTATATATCAACTTAGTGAAACCATCACTGAGATGTACAACAGGTTTATTGACATAGTAGGCACTTTCAAAACTCTTGGAAAGTCTTACTCCAATGAGGACATAGTATCAAAGATTATAAGAACACTTCCTGAAGATAGGTAGGAAGCCAAAAAGATAGGAATAGAAAAAGCAAACAAGCTGGAAGCTCTATTACTGGATGAGCTTATGGGAAAGCTACTGGCTTATGAAATCACTCTTGAGAAACCAACTTAAAGTACCAGAGTGAGAAAGAAAGATTTGGCCTATGAAATCACTCTTGAGAAACTGACTTAAAGTACAAGAATAAGAAAGTAAGATTTGGCCCTAAAAGCTAAAGAGGTATGCTCTAAATCCCCATCTTTTTCTTATTTGCTAACATCTTCTTCTTCTAGTGATGATGAAGACAGTAGTGAAGATGAACACTTCACCCTCATAATAAATAAAGTAATGAGATTTCTCTCAAATCAAAAAGTAAAAGGGCAAGGAGATACAGGAAGAAAGGTAGCAAGAGTTAACTCTTTTGTTATAGATGTAATGAGAAAGGGCACATAAAGTCAGATTATCCTAAAGTAAAAAAGAACAAAGTTCTTACTAAGAAATATATATTTAAGAAAGAAAAGGAAGTGTATAAAACTAATTGGGATGACACTAGTGACTTTGAACTTGATGAGGAGGATACTAGAAAGTAGTTGGCCAACCTCTGTTTAATGAAAACTGAGGAGAAATCAGATGAGTCCTCAACTGAGCACTCCTCCAATAATGACAATGGCAACGATGGTGACCATGAGGTAAATCCCCTTAATTTTTACTTTAGAGATGAGTTGTATTCTATTATTAGCAAGCTTACCTTGAAAGTTGAGACTCTTAAGTTTAACACCTCCTCTATTAAGAAAGAGAATAAATCTTAAAAAGATTATGCTAAGAGTTAAGAGACTCTGGGTAAAGAGGTTGAGTCTCTCATAGTTGAGAATTCTAAGCTCAAGGATAGCCTCAACAAATTCACCAAAGAAAAAGAGAAATTAGACTCCATCCTTGAAATTTAAAAGAACCATCCATTAAGCATGGATTAGGATATAATGCCTCTATTTCTACTACTCCTATTTCCAAAATAGTTTTTTGTTAAGGCTAAGGAAGTTAGTATACTTAACCATATTAGAATGCCAAAAGTTTCTAAGAAAGGAAATGCCAAGATAAATGGTATAAAGGCTAAGTTATAACATGTTCACACATAACTGAGACATACTCCTCTTAGAGTATGCCTATATGTATCATTCATATAAGCTTAATAGGAAAAATTTCCAAAGGCATAAAAATTGGCATAACCATGAATATAGATACACATAACATACGAGAATTCTTCATATGAGAAACACTCCGAGAAATATGGCTTAAAAGAGTTATAAGTCTTATAAACATTATGTGCTTGCTCCATCTAGAAATCGGATAATAGCTCACTTCAATGGTGACTATTTTTACTATGGTATTTATGGTCTCATTACATATCATTTCCATTTTAGAAGGCATGATGAGCAAATGGCAAAAGTTAACCCCTTATGACCTAAGAAGATTTGGGTACCTAAGACTTGAATCTCTTTATTTTGTAGATGTGCTTAAAATCCCAAGTTAGAGAGCAAGAATGGTATCTTGATAGTGATGTTCAAAGCACATGATTGGAGGAAGGAAGTTCTCCATGCAATTATAGAAAGTTGAAGGACTTAGAAATGTGTCGTTTGGAGACAATGGAAAAGCTAAAATCATTAGCATCAGTAAAGTTGGTAAAAATGTTGACTCATCTATCCTTGATAAAGCATTACTTATTGATGGACTTAAACACAATCTGCTGAGTGGAAGTCAGCTATGTGATAAAGGCTTTAGAGTTATGTTTGAACCACAAACATGCTATGTGTCAAGGATGAGTGATAATAAACTTTTATTCATTAGTAAGAGAAGTCAATATATTTATGTCATTGAATTAAATTCTCTCATTTACCATAATGCAAAGTCTTTAATCTCTATAGTGGATGAAGGTAAAACCTGGCATAGGAGGCTAAGACATACTAGCATGGAACTCCTCAATAAGCTAAAAAGAAAAAACTTGGTTGAAGGTCTGCCTAAAATTAAATTCGTAAAGGAAGGAGTTTGTAAAGCATGTCAAAAAGGAAAATAAGTCAAATCTTAATTCAAATCCAAGAATAAGGTAAGTTAATTTAAACCTTTGCAATTGCTTCACATGTATTTGTTTGGACCTACTAGAGTATCCAGCTTAAGAGGCATGCGTTATGCATTTGTCATAATAAATGATTACTCTAAGTACACTTGGGTGTTGTTCCTCACTCATAAGGACTCTTATTTTGATACTTTTAAGACTTTTGCCTAGAGAATTCAAAATAAAAAATATTTGAAAATATTTTTTATTATAAGTGACCATAGGGGAGAGTTTGAGAATGCTAAGTTTCATAACTTTTGTGATGAGTATGGTATCTCACACAAGTTCTCAACTCCTATAACACTGCAATAGAATGGTGTGGTAGAAAGAAAGAACAAACTCTTCAAGATATGGTTAGGACCATGTTAAATGAGTATAATCTTCCTAAGTATTTTTAGGTTGAAGTTATAAACACTTATTGTTATGTCTTAAATAAAGTCTTAGTGAGACTCTTGTTGAAGAAAACTCCCTGTGAGTTATGGAATATTAGGAAGCCCAAGATTACATATTTTAGAGTTTTTAGTTGCAAGTGTTTTATTCTAAACAGTAAAAACAACCTTAGCAAATTTGACTCCAAATTGAATAAAGGAATTTTTCTTGGATACTCTACTACTGGCAAAGGGTATAAAATCTTCAATAAGAGAATGCTTATTATAGAGGAGTATGTTGTATTTGATGAATCTGACCCCACTTCTTTGAGAGAAAAAGATGTTGATGATCTTGCAGGTCCTATGAGTGAGCTGAACATTAGAAAAAAAGGAAAAAACTATGGACAAGTCATAAAAAATGAGGAGTGAAAGAAATACATATCAACCTCTTCCTATTCTAAAGGAATAGCAAACTTAGTTAAAAAGGGACTGGTCTTAAGAAAGATCATCCAAGAGATCTTACCATTGGTTATCCATCATGTTAGGTAACAACTAGATCATCCTTTAGAAATGCATGTATTAATCTTGCTTTTGTATCCTTCATAAAGCCTCAGACCATAGATGAGGCCATTAAAGATGAACATTGGGTACTTGTTATGCAAGATGAACTCAATCAATTTGAGAGGAACAAAGTGTAGACTTTTATTTATAAACCCTATAATCATTCCATTATTCAAACCAAATGAGTCTTTAGGAATAAACTTGATGAGCATGGAACCATTATTAGAAACAAGGCTTGGTTAGTAACCAAAGGCTATAACCAAGAAGAGGGAATTGATTTTGATGAAAGCTATTAGTATCTTTCTTGCATTTGTATCTCATATGAATTTTAAGTTATATCAAATGGATGTCAAAAGTGCTTTTCTTAATGGCTATATTGATGAAGAAGTATATATTGAACAACCACTCGATTTTGAAAGCCATTACTTTCCTAACCATGTGTTTAAGCTCACCAAAGCCCTATATGGCTTGAAGCAAGCTCCAAGAGCTTGGTGTGAAAGGTTGAACAACTTTCTGTTAAAGAAGGGTTCTCCAAAGGTTTGGTAGACACAATACTATTCTCTAAAGAGAAGAATGAAGACTTATTATTAATGCAAATATATGTAGATGATATGATATTTGGTGTTACTAATGTTTGCTTATGTGAAGATTTCTCCAAAGTAATAAAAAGTGAATTTAAGATGAATATGATGGGAGAACTCAAATTCTTCCTCGGATTACAATTTTAGCAGGGAAAGGAAGGAATCTTTATCAACCAAGCCAAATATTCTAGGGAACTAATCAAAAGATTTGGCATGGAAAGCAACAAGTCATGCAAAACTCTAATGAGCATCAACATCAAGCTAAGCATAGATGAACATGATATTTTGACTAGACCTCTTTATGATGAAAGAATGCAATTTATCAAAAGAGAACTTAGTATGATTGATGGAATTACTTTGGATTGACTTCAACAGGTTCTTCTTCTTCTTCACCTTTGTCAATCTATATACGATTATTGTTGGTTGATAATTGATATGTTACTTGAAGTAATCACCATTAAAGTCTTTAGACTCAATAAGCTAAAGATTTTAATTGTACATTTTCTTGACAAAAATTTCCATATATTAATTGAATTCATAACTATATCAGTGAATTTGATTAATAATATTCATCAACTAAATTTTAAAAATATAAATTTTTCTTAAACTTTTAAATATCATACATAATATAGATAATTTTGTTCCAATTTTCACTAAATTTTATTATTATTACGCGTGGTATTATTTTAATTATTTTCACTATAATTATCATTATTATTTTTATTGTATTTTAAATTCATGGTATTATTTTTACTAACTCAACATTTATATATTTTGTTATTAATACTTTTTTAATAAATCAAATTATTTTCTTTATCAATATTAATATTTTTTTATATAAATAGATTACCATAAAATTTAAAATCAGTTCAATGAGTTACTGCTATAGAAATTAAAATTGTTTTGATTTCTAATTTCAATTTATTTATATATTTATGCTATTAAATAATTTAATCTATTAATTTTCATTCAATAAGTTAAAGCCATTACTATTATCCAACTCACAACTTACATCGTTTCTAACATAAAAATTCATTATCAACTCATAACACAAATTTCATTTCTATAAAAAATTATACTAATATTTTTTTTCAATTAAATTTCATAAAATTTAAATAAAATTATTAAAATATTTTCATTTAATCCACATGTACTATTTATTTGATTTTTCACCTTCTCTTTTTCCCTACAAATTGACACACAATAATTTACCATAAATTTAATAAATATTATATATAATATATTTCTTTTGTATTGAATTTAAATAAATTATACTCTCTAATACATACATATTATACCTTATATTCTTGTAATCACTAAATTGGATATGTTCTACACTCACAAATTATTTGCAAATATTAACAACAAAATTATAGTTAATTTTCATTTTTTAGTATAATAAAAAATAAAAATTTATTATATAATTTACATATTTACTTTATAATTTGCTTAAAATCTTCTCTAATAATATAAAATAACACAAAAATTTAGATATTTTAGTGGTCGTAATAGAAGAAGAAGAAAAATTCTTCAACAAAATAAACTGGACACTGAAGAAGAAGGAGAAGATGGAGATTTGAACAAGGGGTAGATATTTGAATAGGAGACATTGAAGTCTCCTATACGTTTAAAATCCACTTCTTTTACATGTGGTAGTGTTGTTTCACTACCAAATGCAAAGCTGTATGCAACGCTCAACATTGCATGCAACCTTTTTTTTTTTTAATGTTGTCTATTGGTCTAACCAACGAATCACAATAATTTTTTTCTGCCATAAGTTATAACTATTGGACTAGGCATAGGACAAATTTTCTATCTAGTTTGCCAGTTTTACTTAGAGACAACTACCAAAAATCCCACTTTCATAATTATTTTTCATCCCAACTAAAATAAAGATTTTTTTAAAAAATGCAATTTTATAAAAAGCCCTAAGCATCCACATAATCCATGAGAGAAAAGCTTGTAAAGGAAGATGAGTAACATATTTGCATTAAAATAAAATGTTTTAGTCAACATCATTGATACACACCACACACACACGAGTCAGGCCATATGAACCTGGCTCATGTGTGTGTGGAGTGTATCACATAGGTTAGGCCAAAAAGGTCGGTATCAAGTCCCATATATAGAAACCATTATCAGGTACCACATTCATACTCACTTTACTAATCAGTTTTTATCATTCACCTTACTAAACTAACTTAAGCATCAGAGTAGACATTCGACAATCAGATTGGATCTCCTCTCTCACAACTCTTATTTTGTAGAGATCGAATTGTGATTTGTCAAGCCAATCATCAGTTTTTATCATTCACCTTACTAAACTAACTTAAGCATCAGAGTAGACATTTGACAATCAGATTAGATCTCCTCTCTCACAACTCTTATTTTGCAGAGATCGAATTGTGATTTGTCAAGCCAATCAACTCTAAATCATACCAGTTCGGTCAAAGTAGATGGTTCAACATCACCATGAAACCAAAATACAACCAATACAATAACCCAATAATAAGATCAAGGAGAATGACAACAATAAAATAAATTTAATCTAAATCATATCAATGAAGCAAAGTATTATCGTATTTTTACTTAAGAGGTTGAAGGCCCTTATTTCCTTCTCAAAATGTAGTTTTTATAGCGTTTTATGATTGTGGGTGAAGAAAGAGAAAGACACATATCCTTTTCTTATAGGGCAAACACATGGCCTAAAGGAGATCTTAAATTTTGGCAGTACAATACTCAAATAGAATTGTTTATTTATGGTCTAGATCCATTCATATTGGGAGCCTAACCCATCTTAATATTACAAACTGTCATTGGTAGTTATTGAATGGGAGAATAACTTTCCACATAAGGAAGTTAATTTGTACTTGAAAACATAAGTTAGATACAAGCACAACAAGAGGAGAAAATCAACTCCCATAATGCACAAAAAATAGAAGAAAATAATACTCTATGCAATTGTGAGATTGAATTTAAACTATGAAATCAAAGTAATTTCTATTTGCAATCTTTCCTACAATTAGTAATATAAGCATTCAATTTTTTTTTTTGTGCTATAATAATTAAATATGGTAACATTAATAATTTATTGCTTGAACTAATTAATATCAATTAATTCCTTCATTGATATTAGAGCCTTCTTGCTTGTGTTCCATTAATTATGTGAAAATTTGGATAGCCTACATTTTCATTGTATGTGTATTTTCATTTAGTTTGACCCATTTGCAATTACTATTGATGTACATGGAGTTAGGTCATGATTTTTTACATGAACAATGCTATGATATGTAGTAGTTCACATGTAAAATTATAAGGCTAGATTGTTTGTAGTTTATGAGAAATTGAAGTTTAAAATTTCCATAATCAAGAAATTTGATAAATTTTTACAAATTATGTATTTTTTTAGTATGATTTGTTAGTGTAATTTGATGGTACGTCTCACAAGCTTTCCAATAGTTTATGGCCTATATAAATTCAATTTCTGTAGCCCAAGTAATTGCATTTTGAAAATTTCAGAGTAAACTGAAGTAAAATTGAAAATTTAAGGATTGTCTAGTAGAGGAAGTTGATTAATAGTGTTTTTGAGACACTTTCAGTCTTAGTAAAGTTTGTTGTATGTTCAAATATCACAATAGAGACATTTTTAGGTAAAAACAATTGATCACCAAACTTAAAGGCCCCAAAAATATAGAATCGAGCCAAATCTCGAGATTTAAAAAGCCACATAAAGCAGTACGTGTAGTGCATGCATGACACACTAGAACATGCAACTCCTCAAGAAACTTGTCATTTCCCCAGAATTCCATGTCATCTTAGAGAAATGACATGTCGTTTGCTCTATCCAAAAAAAAAATTCAAAATTTTTTTGGCACATGGAGCAATTCAAGGATATTTTTTACCTTTTTTTTTTTTTTTTTTTCTAAATTCATATTTTTATTATCCTAATTTTCTGAAATATTAAAAATAGTTTTTTAATATAAAAATTAATTTTTATGAATATATATGGGTTAAAAATTTAATAAAAATTCATAAAATTATTTTTGGGTCCTAAAAAATTTTGAAATTCTTTTAAATGTTTTATAGTCCAATGTGTCATTATAGTATAAAATTTGATTAATTTTTATTTTAATCACTATAAATTATGTGCTTGATTACTTATTTCTATGTGTTTATTTTTTGTATTTGTTACAGAAAATTATGAGAATCACCATAAGGGCTTTCAAAGCAATTAGGACCAAAAAAGCAAAAGATTAAACTACAATAGATGATTAAAAATTTAGAAAATTTTGTGACCATTTCCTCTAGTGAAAATGTGACTCATATAGTGAATCACATTGTTAATGTTAATAGCAAGATTTATAATATTATTTAGGAAGGTGTTTTCCTCATTGATGAAACGAGATATAAAGCCTTGAGGTCAGCTCTGTTTTCATAGTATAGGGACACTCTTGACATTTTATGTTTAATCTAGAAATCAATGGATCTTATTAGAAACTTGTCCCACGCTTTATGAGGGATTTTGTGAGGTCCAATGCAATGGTGGAGTCTGGTTTTGGTCCATCTATTTTGTTTAGGAATTTTCTTAGTCTTTCAATTAAGTTTTATTTTAGGCTCATTCGCTCCATCCCTGTTAAGTACATAATTAGATTAGAATTAGTTTCTATTTTAATTATGTTTTTATGTAATTGTTTATTTATGGTTTGTAAGATTTTAAGTAATTTTACTTCTGTCTTTAAATCTTGTGTATATTTATTTTATTTTATAAATATTATTTTGTTTAATATATTTATTTCAATTCAATCAATTATTTGTTCTTATAGTTAATTGATTAGCTATATTTAATTTATAAAATTAAATATAAATAAAATGCATATAATATTCATAAGTAATTGGGACATTCTAAAAGTTTCAGTAGCTTTATGAATGAAACTTTGTATTAATTAATTAAGTCAATAATTACCTTTTATTTACTATCTTAGATGATGATTGAAAATATGGTGATGTTTTGACTCTAAACCTAATGTAATGTATTTATCGACATGATTAATTTAATGACAAACTAATTGTATGTAATATTGACATTAATATTTGTGCATATATCTTATGTAGAACTCTGTATTTTATCAATGTCTTCTGCTTCCAAAAATATTGTCACTGAGCCTTATAAGGTGAGAAACTGAATGGTGACAATTATGAGATTTGGAATATGAACATACAGTATGTGCTAGAACAACAATAGGCTTTTGAAGTTTTAAACACTACCATGGATGAACCTAAGGAAGGCACTACGGTCCAACATAGGAGGGATCGTGAAGCCTATGAATCTTGAAAAAAAAAAATGCTTTAGCTCGCACTATATTGTTGAGCAACATGGATGATGTCATCATGTGCGAGTTCCATAGGTATGACAATGCCAATGACATGTGGTCTGCATTGAAGGTGAAGTTTGGAGGTAGGTTCATAGCTAAACTCAAATTATTGACTATTAAATTTGACATATATAAGAAATGTCCTTACCAAAATATGAAAAATCATTTAAGGCAAATGTTAAGCATGATAAGTGAGTTGAAAGATGTTTGTCATACCTTAACAGATGAGCAATAACTCCAAGATTTCATCCATTCCTTACCCCAAATCTGAGAGCATATGAAGATGCATTTGACCCATAATGAAAATGTCAAAACACTAGAGGATGTTATGCACCATCTTGACTTAGAGGAAGATCGCTTTAAAGTTGTTAAGTCAAGTATTTATATGTACATGACTGGTTCTAGTAAGCATCAAAGTTTAGGGTTAAAGCGCAAGCATCAAAATGGGTCCTAATTAGATAAGGGGAAAAAGGAAGCTTAACCAAGCAAGAAGCCTAAGCAAAACCAATATGGCAAGAAAAAGCATAATAAGAAAAGGAATATAACAAGGCTTAGATGCTAGAAAAACCAATATGGTCATTTTGCTTAAGATTGTGTCGAGCCAAAAAAGCCAGTAAACTTTGTGTTTCTAGCTCTATTTTTCTAATTGAATCACACCCTTTTTTGAATTGTAAACTCAAGGGCCACAAACCATATAAGTGAAGGATTAAAAAGCCTTCATAGATTTTCAATGATTACATGATGTGCTATTTGCTAGATTCATCAAAATTTAATTTTTGCATTAGTGTTTCTTAGATTAGGTTTTAGTTGGCATTTTCATGATATATCTTTAGGACCAAATTTCTATGGTTCTTATTATATTTTGGATGGTTTTATTGTCATTGATTTGGATTATGACTTGAGTAGCTGTAATATAAGTCTTTTCATGTTTATGACATCGCATGATTATGAGCATGATATGAATGTTTGGCCTATTAGGCTTAGCCATATTGGTCAACAAAGAATGAATAGGTTAGCCAAAGAAGGCTTATTGGCTAATATTGACAAAATAGATTTGTTAACTTATGAACATTGTCTAGCTAGAAAAAATTGTAATAAAACCATTAAGCAAAGGAGCTAGAGCTAAATTTCCATCATAATTAATTCATTTTGACATACATGGTGCTATAAATGTGAGAGGTAGGCATGTATCATTTTATTTCATCACATTTATTGATGATTACACTCAATATGGTTATATCTATTTGATATCTCATAAATCTAAAATGTTAAGTTGTTTTAAGAGTTATATGTATCTATTGAAAATTAATTAGATAAAAAAAATAAAAGCATTAAGAATTGATCAAGGTCAGAAGTACTTATCTAATCAATTCAAAGATTATGTGATGAAAAAGGAATACAAAATTAATTCAAAGTGATCATAGTCCAAATGGGAGTAATTTGAGAATTAAAAGTGATATTGGTCTGAATAAGAGTAATTTAAGAATTAATGGATCTCAACTACATCAAAGTAATCATGTAAACATTCCTCGCCATTAATTTGAGATAAAAGGTGGTGAAGCCTTTACGATTCTTCCACAAGAAGAGAATGAGCCAGAGAATGTGAAAGAGGCTCTCTCTTACCCTATTAAGGATATATGGATTAAGGCAATGAAAGAGAACTAGGGCCTATGAGATCTAATCAAGTTTAAGAAATGGTTAATCTTACAAAAGAACACAAAGCCATTGGGAATAAATGGATTCTTAAGATAAAACAAAAGGCTAATGGTACCATTGAGAGGTACAAGGCTCGCTTAGTTGCAAAAGGGTACACATAATGGGAAATAACTGACCATGAGAAAACTTTTTCACTTATCATGTAATTTACCTCGATACACTTAATTCTAGCTATAGTTATTAGCCTAGACCTTAAATTGCATCACATGGATGTAAAGACTGCCTTTCTCAATGGAGAACTAGATTAAGAGATCTATATGGAACAACTAATAAGTTTCATCAAAGAAGGCTATGACCCAAAGGTTTGTAGACTTTTGAAATCTATTTATAGCCTCAAATAGTCATCAAGGCAGTGGTATATTAGTTTTCACAATGAAATCATTTTGCATGATTTCACTATGATTGAAGAGGATCATTATGTATATACTATTATGTATATACTAAAAGGTCTAAGGATAAATTTGTGATTTTATCATTGTATGTCGATGACATACTTACGACTAAAAACAATAAAGAGTATGTTAATGAAAGAAAAACATAGTTGTCATCTAACTTTAAAATGAAAGATATGGTTGAAGCTGTATATATTATTAGAGTTGAGATTTCAAGAGATTATCTAAAGAAAACACTATCTCTTTCACAAGAGACATTTATCAAAGAAGTCCTTAAACAATTTAAAATACAAGATTGTAAGCTCATTGATACTTCTATATCTAAAGGCAAAGGTTTGAGCCAAAAATTATGTCCTAAGATCCAAAAGGAAACAAATGAGTAAAGTTCCTTATACTAGTGTAGTTGGTAATCTAATGTATGCCATGATATGAACAAGACCATACAACTACTATGTTATGGGCATGTTAAACAGATATCAATATAACCTAAACCCACATTAGAAAGTTGTAAATAGGATTCTAAGGTATCTAAAGGGAACTACTGATTAATAATTATACTATCAAGGTTGTGATACACATTTGAGAGGTTATATCGATGCTGACTGTAGAGGAGACTTAGATGAAATAAAGTCTACTTTTGGTTTCATTTTCTTACTTTATAATGGCACCATATCTTAGAGTTGTAAGAAACCATCATTTATAGCCTTGTCCATGATGAAAGCCAAATTCGTGGACTTCTCTTGGGCAGTATAAGAAGCTATGTGGCTTAAAAAGTTTTTGGATGATCTAGGGTTCACTACTAGTTCCACTGATCCATTATAGTCAATTGTGGCAATCAATAAGCTATTGCATATACTGAGGACCCAAAGTTCTATTGTAAAATTAAACTTATAGATACTACGTAAAATTTTGTTATAAATAAGGTGGCACACAAAAAAGTAAACATGAAATACATTTCTACGTGAGACATGATTACAGACCCATTAACAAAACCAGTTCCTAAAGTTGTATTTGTTAAGCATACAAAATCTTTAGGAATGCGTAGATGTTAATGTACTTGTACTATTAACTATTTTCAATGTTTTCAAATGTTTGATTAATGTCTAAATGATAATGGAGATTATTAGTATATATGCACATAAATGTTCGTGAGTACGTTCTTGATTATTTTGTGAAAAGTATGTTGAATAGATAAGAGATTGACCTTCCATATAGGTAATCATCTTCATCATTATTTATAATGTACAAAGATGAGACAAATTTTAAGCTTATTATATAGGTGATAATAGAGTTCTAGCTTAAAATTCAAAATGTCATCTTAATAATGATATAAATTCATTATAACAATTTAAGTGAATTTGTGTTTTTACTATATCTGCCTTTGTTGCCAAATATGTGTTATAATGAGTATTAATTAGTAGATTAGAAACTCAAGTTAGAAGTTGAGTGTGTCTAAACCATCGTATGTACAATATTTATTTTAACAAAGACGGACATTTTAAGGAAAATGAGAAAAAAGAGATACATTCTAAGGAAAAATGTTGTAGCATGTGACTCATACCACGTGTGTAATAAAAATGACTATTGAGGGTAATAAAAATAAAAGATCTCAACTAATTATTATATGAGACCCTAAAGTAACAAGAATCCTTATATTGTACCCTCACAACTCTTATTAGTGACTCAAAACTTAATTTAATATTTGTTATCTTAGGGCGTTCCCAAAGGATCATGGATGATATGATCTAGCAAGACATTTCTAGAAAAGCAAGTTATGTTAAAGTTAAGACAATGGTGAGAAGAGAAAATTCATTAGAGTATCACATTAATTTATATTCACTGGTTGATCAATTATAATTTGTCTAAGCGATGAAATAATAATTGTGATATAAAAATAATCATGAATGTGATCGTGAGACTTGATAGATGTGATAAAATGGTCTAGGGGACAATATACTACAATATAAAATTTATCCAATCACGAAACTATATATTTCTAATAGATATATAACACTGAGCTCGCAAAATATGTTGGTCACATAGTATATTTTCTAAGTATGAATTGTTGCAAAGAATAAAGAATGTGTTTTTCTGAGTTGGTTATGTATTTCACTATTAGTGAGAGATGTTGGGAAATGGGTTTGGTTTTGCCCATATTGGGAGCCCAACCTATCTCAATATTATAAATTGCCATAAGTAGTTATTGAATAGGAGATTAACTTCCTACATAGGAAAGTTAGTCTCTACGTGAAAACAGAAATTAGATACACATACAACAAGAGAATAAAACCAACTCCCAGAATACACAGAAAAAATAGAACAAAATAATACTTTCTAACATTGTGAGATTGAATTTAGGCTGTGAAATCAAAAGAATTTCCATCTGTGATATTTCCTACGATTATTTATATAAGCATTCGATTTGTTTTTGTGCTATAACAAGTATGGTTATATTAATTCTTTTGAATTAATTAATACCAATTAATTCCTTTAAGAATATACTAGAAGAATAATAACCTTAGGCCTGTTTTGTTTTTGTATCCAAATATAGTCCTTTTTTTTTTTTTTTTTCTGATTAGCCTTGTTTCCCTATCCAATTTCTATTAATTCAACATCATCCATTTTTGTTAGGTAGATTTTCTCATCTATTACTCATCAAGATGTCAAGACGGTAGATTACAATTTATCGTGTAAACAATGACCCTTTAGCTTCTATTCATGAGTTGTTTAAGTTAATGTGAGCTACTTGCTTGCCTAATTATTGCTTTTCTTCTTTGGTCGGCTCAAATAAGACATTGAAAAAGTTGTTTGTTTATGCTTATGCCTTTTCTCTTATTTAACACTCAATTCATTTTTTGCTCCCATTTTATAGCTGATGGCCTACCTGCCTTCTCCTTCAATCACTACCCCTTCATACCAACTCACATAACACATGGGTGTCAAATCTAACAAAATATGTCATAATCAAAATAAATTTGTATATAGCGATGAGCAGGGTTGCATCCACAGGGATTGGTTGATTTGAAATTCCTTTAAACATAAGAAGAAAAATAGGGGGAGGGAATTTTGTCAATGCAAGGTTACAAATAAATCAAGAATAACAAGGAAATAAAATTAAGAAACAAATCAATATGATAAAAACTTTTGGTTGAAGAGTTAATTTAGCTTTGATTCAACTATTGATCATTGATGCAAGGATAAACTTTACTGCCATGAATATTGGTTAGAACTATTAACAAGCTCTAATAGTCAATCTCTTCGCAATTTATCGATAACTAAAATAAACTCTTTGATTATTTCCCTAATCAATATACAATGCCAAATATGCTCTTAGGATTTACAAAAAACATTAGAAATTAGAGAGACCCACTTTTAATCAACAAACACACATGCTCAGTTCATATAAATTAGATTATTTATTTCCATGACACCATACATAATGATGTTATTTAACACAAATAACAAAACTAATGTACCATTACAGATGTGAAATTTTGATTAGCAATAGGCTAAGTTAATAATTAAATAATGGCCAATTATTCAATTAACATACATAATCATCTCAAGATTATAGAAAATAAACAAATGCCCCAGAGTAATAAATCAAATAAAGAATAAATTAGATCTCATAATTGTTGGACTAGGATGATTAATCCTAAGTTTAGAACCTCTTTTGATCTTGACAAAGTAGATTGATCATCACTAATATTTCAAATAAGTGTTGTTTTTGTAGAAATGAATCAATCTCCCAAGAAGAAATGAAAGGAGTTGATAAACT
>CATIWR010013618.1:0-30530 GCA_949677035.1 Omphalea diandra | reverse complement strand
AAACTGTCTTAGTTATATTTATTATATATATATATATATATATATATATATATATATATATATATATATATATATATATATATATATATATATAATAAACAAATAGTATAAAATTCAACAAAGTGTAGGCAAAATTTATTAAAAAAAAGGATCAATTACTATATCGTAAATAGAAGGAACACACATTATAAATCTTAATAAATTTGAATAAACATATCTATTTAGTTTTATTTTTTAAATATATGTAGCATGGTAAAAAAAACTCAAAATTAATTTTTTGTTTATAAAAATAAATTCAGTGAGTATATATTTTAACTAGAAAAAAAAAAAAAAAAGACGGTTAGTTTCTTTCGTTGAAGAAAAGGGATGGATTGGTTAACAAAATAAAAGTGCTTTTTTAATCTATGGCTTAGCAACCTTTGGCGTTAATTATAGTGAAAAATATATATATTTTTTAATGTTAAATCCCCCAACAACAAACATTAATCGAGAAAGTTTGCCACTAACTAGACATAGTTGCAATATTTTTTTTAAAAGCAAAATACATTCTTTAGTACTACCACAACAATATTAAAGGAAATTTTAGTATCCATAAAATATGGAAATTACTTTAGAAGATTCATTTGGATTGAAACTAGATGAATAGAAGCTATTCCAACAACTAATGCAATGAAGAGAAAGCAAGAGTAATAATAGGCTTCTCCAAATGCTCAGCTTGTAGCAACTAAGAAATTGGGCCTTAAAAAGAAACGGGAAGCCAACCAACATCAGGGCAAGCCAAGATCAACAGGTTGCCCCGTGCCTTGCCCCATTACCTTTGTCCAATGCCCAACATTATTCATGAACAAAAGCTAACCATAAGATCCCCATAGACTCATCTCAGCCGTCAAACAAACAGTGTATAAAAGATGCATATGTCAACGGACACCTCCCCTCATCATGCTTGCTAACCCTCTTTCTAGAATAATTTCCTCCACTCCCAAATTGAAGCATCCCTCCAACTACACTTTTCACCTACGCCACCTAAAATCTGCAAAATTCATATGATCTGGAGGTGTTTGAACCAATGGGAACATATAAAGCCTACATTAACAGGCTATATCCTAAATCACACAATCGAACCCTAACCTTTCTCGTTTAACATATACTGCAAGCATCAAAAACTCCAGTTTATCTCCATACCCAAATCTAGCCAACCTTTCATTATCTTCGATATAATGGTTACATTGAATGACAAAATTGTGTCAATTAAACACATGATCTACCCTATTTACCTGAAATGTTAAATCATGTGATCTCTATTATTTTTCGCAAGGATGGTCAAGGGCAAGAAGAAAATGTCATCAAAGGGAGGCTTGGTTACAGTGACTCGTCTGAAATGAAACTACGTGGTCCTTTAATGTAAATGGAAGAGAAGGAATTGCAGCAAATGAAAAGTTAAGCCTCCCTCCAACAGGATATATATATATATATATATATATATATATATATATATATAGTTTGTATAGCTAGTAGCAATTGGTTTCAAAGAAAAACCACTCGAAACCTAACAATTGGGTTGAAACACAGCATTGGTCCAATGCAACAATGCTCAGTCCACGCTAATTCGCTCTACCAAAAGTGAACTATTTTTTTTTTTTTTTTATAGGTTTAATCAAAATGACATTAGTCTTTAAACGCAGGGTTACGGGTGTCGCCTGCTCATTCAAGCAACGACAGTAGATGGCAAAGCCCAAGGACTTGGGAAAAGTGAGCTATCGTTTCATCCAACACCCAAGGATTCTGTTAATATCAAAATCACGACCCATCAGAAAGCAAACGGAGCAAAAAGGAAAAAATCAAGCAAAACATAGACGATGAAAGCTAATTGTTTTTCCCCTGTTCAAAACTACACACACATGTTATTTCACAGAAATTGGATGCTATTTTCTTAGGCATGTGTCAAATATGTTCTCTCCAATATGGGCAACGAAAAATGCAATGAAATGGACGTGTGCTTTTTTTTCCCCTCTCAAGTTGCAAGATGTCTACGTGATCTGTGTAAGTGAAGCTACAATAGTCAATATGTGTGTGATAACAATGAATACTCTGCATATTTTTCCCTCTATCATGAACCACACTAAACATCTATCCTATTTTCCCCCTTTGCTTCATCACGTCTTCCTAGTCTATGTTATTGTAGTACGCTTAAATCATGCAAAATAATTAAACAATTTATACACTCACCATGACAACACTCATAGTGACTCAACATAAGCTTATTAATAATTTAAAAGCACACATCTAATAAATTGAGGTATTTTAAGGAAGTAGGATGTCAACCTAGAGCAGACAATGAAAACCTAATGTGTAACGGTAGAATAAAGAAAAGCATAAATTGTAAATAACTACAAATCAATGAAGTAGGCAAAATCTAGCTACATTTTAGGCAACCTTGAATGCCAAGTCAAGTATCCAAACGCCAGTTCTTACAATAATCTCATAAATAATTAACAACAATGGCCCCCCTGATGCATGGCAAAGTGGAAAAAACATTGCAACATAATGGAACAATCAAGAAACAATGCAAATTGGAATTGTATGCTAAGCAAAATCTTCAATTTTAATATTATATAAACCACAAAACAAATATACTAGCAACAAAAAGTAAATAAATTCATAAACATAATATGAAATAAAGTCATAATAAGCATAACATGATATAAATTGTTCTTCCAAAGGAAGGGAAGCCTATATAAGTAACCAATGTAGCCAAGAAGGCTTTAAAGCAAGGTCTAGCTAGCCATCAAACACTGGAATGACATATCAAAAGCAAAATAAACATTAGCCAAACCTTTATATGGGGGGAAGCAAAAAAAGCCCTTTCAGCTAAACCTTTAAGGGGGCATATATTAATTCTAGATCCAACATCTACCATAATGCACGATGTGTGCTTCCCCTTTATGTTAGCCTTAATGAATAATGCCATATTGTGGTCTCTTCCTTCAGGAGGTAGATCCTCATCGATAAAAATTATCTTCCCCTTATTTGGGTTCCTTACCAAAGTCACTACTTTCATTAGAGATGTTTACTTAGAAATAGTCAAGCTAGACAATGCTTCTACCATGGCCTTCTTTCCTAGTATATGTGATTGGTAATTTTCACACACTAATTTGGGTGAAGGTCCCCTTTAATTACATTAGGACCGTGTTCTCTTCTTCTTTCTCCTTTATTAAAGGTCATTCCACTTCCTTCTCTGCCTTAAACTTCTTGTTTACTTCTTTATCTAGATAATGCTTCCCATTCCATATAACATGATTAACCTGTGTCTCTACCTTTTTCTCATCCCTTCGTTCCAAATACTTATCTTTTTCTCTTGAGTTCCTTTGCCTATTTATCCGAACTCTCATATGTATTAATGGCATAAACAATACCAACAATAATATAGCTCCTTAAAGGTCACCATTACAATTTCTTCAAAAACTCTTGGGTCTATCATAAAGGTCTTTTGAATGGGAAGTGGGACATTACAATAGTTTGATAAGGGATTTCCTATAATACTTAGCTGCCTAGGGTTGGCAGGACTATGGTCTTCAAATTAATGAGGTCTTGAATCTTGTGCCTCAACTTAAAGTAATCATTAGTGTAGTAACCAACTACTTGATAAAGGATGTAGTAAGTACTCGCACCATATCCTCTTGATAAAGGATTCGAAGGTGGCTTGAGTAATAGTAGCTTCAACATTCCTTTCTTATGAAGCCTCTTAAAAGCTTTTGACAATGACATTCCTGAATTTGTGAATTTCCTTCTAGGTCATACTACATTTATGTTTATTATTTTGTTCCCCTTTACTTGACCTTAAGGCTAGTAACTTCTTCTTGAATACTACTTTTTAGAATCTGATTTTGACTCTTTGACTAATAACCTTACCACTCTTAAGTCTATAAAACTACTAACCAAACATCCTTTTAATTTTGGTAAATATTTAGCATCATTTTAATAATCATTTTTACCTATTCTTTCTTTGTTCGCTTTATTTTAACCTCAATAACCATCTTCTTCCACCTTTTCAAATAATCACTAAAACTTGCTCCACTATTCTTGTTTAGTGATTTTAAATCTTGAAGTGTAAATTCCAATTTGGAGTTGTATGAGTAATGCTTCTAAAAGGCTTAACACAACTTTTGCCAAAATTCTCTAATAGTTTTAGGTTGGTCAAAACATCATGTCTTGGATGAACCTTTCAATGATAGCTTAAAAAAATTCATCATAGTGTTAATCGAAACTCCAGATGCCTTCATGGTGAGTACATATGAATGGACATGGTTATACGAATCATGTGTCTTTATGAACTTGAGGAGTTTAGGTATCTAAAAGGTAGTCGAAAGCTTCTCATGCTTATAAGCTAGTAACTTCTTAATATCAAACCTCTATTTAATTCTCTTCGTATCTATAGTCTTTTGGATCTTCTCTATATGCTTAATAAGCACATCTATCTAGATGCTCTTCTTATTATCTTCTATACCTTTGTCCAACATGATCGTAGTACCAATTGTCTCTTTTGTAGCCTTATTTTTAAAATAGTATTTCATCTAATCTAAAGTCACATCAATAATCATTAGGGGTGGGGTTTCCATTGATTCATTCCCTTTGTTAGTCTTACTAAAAGAAGCTCAATCTTATAAAGGCATTTTTGTAATTGCTCGATATCCTGTTCCTCCATCATTCAGTTAATTTTTGCTTTCAACTTCTCCATTTAGTCTACTTGTGCCATATAGTTGGCTTGCCTTATTAGTAGTTTTGGATTTTGAATCGGGTTAGGTGTTTTGGTCATTCTAGCTAGCCTCCTTCCTTTTCTCAAGTTTGGGTAGAGCCACGATGGCTGTAAAATAAAGGTTATTAGGATGATGTATGAAAAAATAAATGATGCATGTATGCATGAGATGCACATGCTATTCACAAAAGTTCTTGCCAACCATATTTCTCTAATACATGAGGTTTAGAGGCTCTTTCCTTAGTGTAGTCATATTCAACTATTAACATAAGATAATGAATATGTATGGTCCCTTAGATCAAGCAAGATGGAAGTCCCAAAAGAGCATTTACAAAAGAAGACTATGATTGACATAAGATACTTATAAATAAAAGGAATGTATAATAGAAGGAAATCCTTTTTTATAAAGTGAGGAAAGGATATACATAAATATTTACATAGCTGAGGGTAAGGAAATTACATAAATACTTCACATTAGGGAATTGGTATTTACATAATGAAGGATAACAAATACATTGCTTGTTTACATAGGAAATTCTCTTTACAAAGCTTAACCATGCTCTTTGGGGATTTCCACTCTCCTTTGAGAAAGAATGCAAATAAATGAGGTATCATATTCTAAGGTAATATGGCTTCTACATGTGCCTAAAGGTTCAAAGGCACAATTGTTGTATACCCCCCATTTGATATACTCAAAGGTACTTAGCTTACAAATGATGAACTCTTTGCACCATTTTTTAAACTAGAATGAAGCTTACTTATCAAGTTTGGAAAGGTCATCAGTTATCTAAATGGTTGACCTAGTACACATGGTGAAGTGTGAAGACTATATGAATACAATGGATAATTCAATCCATAAGGATAAAATTATAAAAGTGAATCCAAGATTATGACATGAAGTTAATTTTGTTAGTTTTCAATGGAGTTGCTGTTACTGCGAGTGCCTCGATTTCATGGTTGCACTTCATAATCTTTTATCAACCATTAGAGGGAGAGGGGTTGAGAGGATAAAGGTCATCCATTGGTATAACCCTACTTGATGGCACATGTTTGATCGTCAAGGGATCTTTAGGAGTTTTCATGATAGTTTGAAACCTCATTTGAAATCAAGTGGCCGATAGGTGGCCTAATGTAAGGTAACACTTTGGTGCTTCCCCTAAAACTTAATTAAAGTCATAAACCTACTTTGATTATAACAAAATTTTGAGTGAGGATGGATTTTGAGCCAAATAGGTTAATTAAAAGGCCTATTCCATCGGGTATGATGTGGAGGAGAGATTAGGCACCTTTAGACCGCTCTAACTTTGGGATTCGACCTTCAAATATCTTCGGTTCACATTTATAATTTTAGCCTTATTGATTACTTAGTCCTTCTTAGGTGATCCTAAACACTCATCTAATGTTCATTCATCCATCCACAATAATTAAATATTACCAATGAGTATTATAGGGAGAGGGGTACACGTATGCATGAATGAGGGGAATCATATAATTAAAAAAAAGCCATAAAGAATGCATTTTTTAATCCTTCTAATCTCTAAAAATGAGCACAAGTCAATCTATAAAGCATAGGCTAAATTAACATAATATAACACTTAAGTCTAATCAAGATGAACAACGAAAAAAGAGAGCCATAATACCTTCACATTGCCTTTTGGGATCCTAAACCATTTATCCTTTGACCCTTATTGTTATTTACCTTGTTAGGGATCAACTATAGTTTCATTCTACTATCTAAATACACCACCAAACATATAAATCATGTAATAAATCATAACACATGTCAATGGCATATAGTAGTATCAATGGAAGAGCATAATAGGGTAAACATGCAAATGGACATATGAATGCATTTAGAAGGAATGTGAAGCTAAAAATGAGGGTTTATAGGTTGATGAAATCCTCTTCCAACATACTTTAATCATTTTGAATGTACCAAGAGCAAAGGACGTAGCATTTTTAGCCATAAAAAGCTAGTATGCTAGCTAAGATAAGTGAATGACCAAAACACTGAGAGATTATTAACAAAACTCTCAAGAATAAAATAATAAACATAAATTATAGTGGATCCTCCCTAAATTGAATGACTTTGTCACCTATTCCCTTAAGAAAGGTGAAGAGACCAAGTTAGCCATGTAGAGGCTAAATGTGTGTGATAAAGAAAATGATAAAATACCAGATAAAACACACTAATCATCCATCTAACAGTAGTGAATTAAGGGGTCATAGGTTTTATAGGCCTTTCACTTTCATGCTCACTCATAACCAAACATACAAAACAAAAAGAACAAAATGAAAAAGGCATAAAAAATATAACTTGTGCATATCAAATTAGATCTTTTATCAACTATGGCCTTAAGATGAGGAATGAGTGTCATAGGTTGTTGCAATTTATGTTATTCCGTTAATAAAGGCATAAGAAATATAAAAAAAATAAAGAAAATGCATAAAAAACCATAAATAAAAAACATGCTATGAATAGTGGTCATGAACAATAGTAGAGGTCTGTACAAGACAACCACTAGTTTATACATATAGCTAGAAGTTTGTACAAACTATTAGATCTATTATAAGAAGTTTTGAAAAAGGAAGAAAATGAAAGAGTCTATGTTGTAATTTTTATCTCTTAGACTTTAAAGGCATTTTTATGTAGAAGCTCTCTCCAGATAAGGGATGATAATACTTAGATGGTACAAGAACTTAGATATTGCCTTGAATCACTTACTCAATGGTAGAGGTCTTAGGGTTTCTATTAGGAATGATTATCTTAAGGTTAAGAAATAAATTTGATAAAATTTGCTTAGGTATTCTTGACATCCTCTTCCTTCTTCAAAGTGAGGAGTATTTATAGAGGGAAAAGGGTAGAATTGTGCCCTGTGGCACATATTGCACCCTATTCCTCCCTCTCCCACACTCTCTAATGATAAGATTAAAGAATATTTTAGAGATTAGGGTTTAGGAGTTGTATATACAAACCTTAGGTTATCTATATAGACCTTATTGATTGTACAATCCCTTTTTGGCTTGATAAGTCAGTAAACTATAAGCTTCTTATGATCACTAGATTTTAGGGCTTAAAATGTAAGCTCGATGATGAAAATTAGTAAAATTATTTCTCAAGATGTAAAGGGAATTACAAAAGGAAAAAGTGTAAGGCCTTAGAAAACTTTGTATTAAGCCTCAAAGCTAAACCCAAGCCTATAAGGTTGAAAGCCCAAAACTACCAACCTTGGTATAGTGGGCTATATAACTAAGCCCTAAACCCTAGCTAGCATAAGATTTTAGAACTTTATCCTTTGTAAAGTACATGATTGTACAACTAGGTAAGTGGGCTGTACAGTTAACACTTAACTGTATAAACCACTTAGAAACCCTAAATTTTAAAACTTTCATGGTTATGTCTATTGTGGGATATGAATTCCATGCAACTAGAGCCATTCCAAGCTCTAATGCACCATTCCTCCTTTATAAATACCACACCATTTGAAAAAGAGGAGGAAACTTTGATAACCTTAGGAAAACTCCTAAATTCTCTCCATAAGCAGCCTGAAAACATAAAAATCCTAACATAATTCATCACCACCAATATCTAAGGTAGTCAAGGTTTTTACTCTTCACTTTTAAACATTCCCATTGCATTTTTAGAGGAGAAAATGAAAACATTGTGCCTCTAAGGGTAAGATAACATTTTAAAGCATCCGAACCTCTTACATTCTTCTTCCACTCCCTTTTCTTCTTCTTCTTCTTCTTTATCTAGTTTTGGTAGGTTATACAAACTTCATGTAGTATTTATAGCAAATCTTACAGGCTATACAGACCACCAGTTTGTCTATACAACCCACTTTGACTAAGGAGAGATTGTAAAACTCATCTCTTTACCCATTTAGATTTCTTAATTTTTATACCTTCTTTTATGATGTTTGAGGGTTCCATTAATAAAATAGGTAGAAATTTTATGACCAAATACCCCTATTTATTTAAATAGTAGAGCAATTACCAAGTTTAAGGTTTCTTTCATGGTTTTTTCATGCTTCAAGATCTTTGTATCATTTTATGACATATTGAACATTTAAACTCCTATTTTGCTTTCATTTTGGCCATGATCAAGTGTGGAATTTCTCAATACTAAGATCTTAAGTTTAACAACCATTTTCATTTACAAAACTCATAGCATCCATATTCGAAAATACGTATGCATAAAGGTTTTATTCATCATACATACACAATCAAACATGTATTTAATGTACATATATTTTAACTAATGTCAAGGCTAGTGACCATTACTAGTTCCTATCTAAATGTATGTACGTGACACAAAGAGAGAAAGAGTTGGAATTCAGTCAATGACCTGTGGTCCATGTGTCTCAATGCAAAACTCTAAGCACCAAAGTGTCCAATCCCTATTCTTCAGTATCTGAAAAATGTAATTGTGATTTGGTGAGTCGCAACTCAATGAATAAAAATAATAATAAGATTCTTATATCACAGCCAACAATCAAATATCATCAGGATACATTACAAGTATAACATTTTACTATGCAAGTGCAAGTGGAATAGATTAATTTTTGTCGTGACCATGCAAGGAAAATACTGCTCTCGAAAATTCATGTGATTTAAATGACATTTGATTTTTCTGGGCAACATTTAACAAGTGAACCATTTGATCCATAACATGCGTTAATGGGACATATTGGTCCATCTTCCACGTGATTAATAACATGTGCTAATGGGACATATTATTCCATCTTTCACGTGATTTGCAAGTATTTGACAAGCTGGTCACAACGTTCGTTTAGTTCCATATGCAAGTGTTCACAATAATGGTATACCAAGTAATCATTGAGACCATATAATTCTCACTTGACTTGTATTAATATGTAATAGGTAGCAATTGAATCATATATACGTGTCATAGGACATAATCACATCAAAAGATTATCACATATGTATACATTGGAATCTAATTATCATTTTTACTCACCTTTTGATGTGACCAACCTTTGTGGTAGGTTTGGTTCTTTCTTTAAGGCTTTCTTAAAGTTTTGAGATCCTAAAATTTGATACATACATGGTTATAAGTATGTCAAAATGATTATGAATGCTTCGTATGCAACTATGGCATGATTCATGCAAGTGGACCTAGCGTTTATGCATATTTTCCTTATATGGTAGCCTGAGCTTGCTACACTCTCATAGCAATAACTCTAGATATACTTATCCAAATGACTTGATTCTTTTTTTTCAAACAAACTAGATACATAATGAGACAACATATTCGAATCTCAGGCCAATATCAGACACACAAAAAATGTGGTGAATTTTTAAATTTTTCCCCATCTCAGTCTGAGTAGGTCTTACATTCCTGGGTGTATCTCAAATTGTACAAATCTAATTGCAATAATAATCTGCAATCAGTTACAAAACATATAAATTAACATTTCTCATGTTTTACTCATTGTCTAATTCATCTATAAGGTCACCAAAACAAAGGACTAATCTCAGGGTGAGCAGGTTTGTAACATGTTGACAAACAGTAATGATGAAGGGACAATATCTCAATAATCATGCTAGATTTGGAAAAAAATATTTCACAGGTATGTAGATCAGACATAAATATACAAATTTCAAGTTTGGACCATCATCAAATTCTGAATCTATGGCCATCAAATTCTTGGAAAAAAGAATTAAAAGAAAGGTAGGGTTTCATTCGGGTACAGGGTCAATCCCAATTAATGAGCCATATCTCTTTCCAAACAACAAATCAATCAAAACTGCGTTACAAATATTTATAGGGGATATAAACCTACAAATTTCATGTTTTACACTTTATGAAAATTAGAACATAAGGCCATCAAAATATAAGAAAATAGAAAGACTGAGGTCATCTCGGTTGGTTGTGAACCAGCCCTAATGAAGGAGCCATAACTCCTCACACACACCAAATCAAGCAAAACTGTTTCATATGCATTTATATGGGATATAAAGCTACAACTTTAATATTTTGCACTTTCCCTAATTCCTCTTCTAGGGTTATGAAATTGTGGGTACAAAATCCTGCTCTAAGAGTAAAATCCAACACAAACAACTCTTGTTCTCTTGGATTTCAACTTCCATCCAAGAGCTCTACCTCAATTATTCCATAATTCTCACTAACCATGCATGATTAACATGTCATGAGAGGTTAGTTTCAGTTGAGAAGAAGATAAATTAACTTACCTATTGTCTGAGAATTAGAAAACCTTAGGACTCTTTCCTAGGCAGCCTATACTTCTTCCTCTCCTTCTTCTTCTTCTTCTTCTTCTTCTTCTTCTTCTTCTTCTTCTTCTTCTTCTTCTTCTTCTTCTTCTTTTTCTTCCTTTCTTTCTTTCTTCCTTAGCTCTCTCTCTCTTCTACTATAACTCACATCTAACCCTTAATTCTGATCCTAAAGGGTCAAAAATTCCACTTGTAAGCCTATTACAACAAGACAAAATCATGGTGTTGCATTCCTATTGGTTGGAAGTTCACTTTCCTCTTTTAGTCCCTCTTCTTCACTCTTTAAGCACTTCCATCCATCTCCTAATTCCTAGATGTTCCTTATACTTTAAAATAAGCTCTATAACACCATTATTTATGATGTTATAACAAGCACACAACATAAAACAATTTGTCATGCAACTATACAAACACTACATATATGTTCAAGTGTCCCAAATGCAACGGTGCAAGTGTCATTGTTGTGCTTCTACAATTCACATGTCTAAATGATTATTTATCTAATGCACATGTTCATGTGGGATTTCATATCATTTATGCAATGAATATGTTCATGTGATAATGCCAATGAATGTGGATAGGGATGTTATATTTCTTCCCCTCTTATAAAGAATTTCATCCTTGAAATTCAATACTTGTAAACAAATATGGATATTGTCATTTCATGTTCTCTTTGATTTCCTATGTAGCCTCTTCTTGTGAATGATTTCTCCATAACACCTTAACTAAAGGGATTTCTTAATTTCGTAATCATTTTGTCTTGTAACTGTTGATTTCCACTAGTTCTTCATTGTAACTCACATCATCTATAATTGTTATCACTGGATCCCTAAGTATATGTGTAGGATCAGACCGATACTTCCTGAGCATACTCACATGGAATATATCATGAATCTGAGACATCTCTAGTGGTAGTGCTTGCCTATAAGCCAATGGACCGATTCTTTCTAAGATCTCATATGGTCCTACGTATCGAGGACTCAATTTCCCTTTTTTGCCAAATCCAATTATTCCTTTCCATGGTGAAACTCGAAGGAACACTTTGTCTCCCACCTCATATTCCATTTCTCTTCTATATTGGTCTACATAGCTCTTTTACTTGTCTTGTGCTACTTTAAGTTTGCTCTTAATTACCGTCACCTTGTCTATAGTGTCTTGCACTAGTTCTGGCCCTTCTAAAACACGCATCCCTTCTTCATCCCAATAGATTAGATTTCGACGTTTTCTCCCATATAGTGCTTCATATGGTGCCATCTGTATACTGCTATGATAATGGTTATTATAATCAAATTCAATCAAGGCAATATATTCATCCCATGCACCTTTGAACTCTATCACACAAGCTCGAAACATGTCTTCAAGTGTCTGAATTGTCCTTTTTGATTGCCTATCTGTCTGAGGATGAAAAGCAGTACTGAAACTCAACTTGGTACCCAATGCCTATTGCAAACTAACCCAAAATTGAGATGTAAATCTTAGATCTCTATCAGATACAATGGACACTGGAATGCCATGTAATATGACAATTTCATCCACATATTTATTGGCTAAGTGCTTAAGTGAACTACCCCACTGAATAGGCAAAAAGTGAGATGACTTAGTTAGCTTATCAATGATCACCCATATAGCATCATTCTTCTTCAAAGTCCTCAGTAACCCATATACAAAGTCTATGGTTATTCTTTCCCATTTCAATACTAGAATCGTCAATGGTTTCAATTTTTCAGCAGGTGCTTTATGTTATGTTTTGATATGTTGACAAGTCAAACATGTTGAAACATAAGCTGCTACATCTCTCTTCATTTTAGGCCACTAAAAATGAGATCACAGGGTATTATACATCTTTTTCATTCTTGGATGCATGGCATATGGAGCATTATATGCTTCTTCTAAGATTTCTCTTTACAAGTTATCAATGTTAGGCACATAATACGAGAACCCAACATCAAGGCATCATTTTGAATATCAAAATCTCCATGTCTCCTATGTTTTACCATTTCAATCATTCTATGTAACTTTAGATCCTTACTTTGTTCTTCTTTAATTCGATCATGTAACATTGGTCTCACTTGAAAAGTGGCAATCAATACCCTATTCTTTTGTATGTTTAGTTCCATATTCATAGCTCGTAATTGAACTAAATAAGACAATGGAACTACCTATAAATGAGCTACACCATTTCTTGATTTTCTGCTCAAAGCATCAACAATCACATTTGCCTTCCCTGGGTGATACAAAATGGTACAATCATAATCCTTTAGCAGTTCTAACCACCACCTCTGTCTCATGTTTAATTCTTTTTTGGCTCATCAAATACTTCAAGCTCTTGTGATATGTAAATATCTGAAAAGTTTCTCCATACAAGTAGTGTCTCCATATTTTCAAAGCAAACATAATGACAACAAGTTCTAGGTTATGTACTGGATAAGATAATTCATAGGGTTTCAGTTGTCTAGATGCATATGTAATTACCTTACCATCCTACATTAGAACACATCCCAAACATTGATAAGATGCATCACTATATACTACAAATCCTTTATTACCAGTAGGAATGGCTAACATTGGAGATGATGTCAATATATCTTTTAATTCATCAAAACTCTCCTGACATGCTTTAGACCACTGAAATGGTACATTTTTCTAAAGTAACTTAGTTAAAGAAGTAGCTATAAGTGAAAATCCCTCAACAAATTGATGATAATACGTAGCTAGTCCTAAGAAACTTCAGACTTTTGCAACATTCTTTGGGGTTTTCCATTTTACTATTGCTTCAATTTTGTTTGGATCCCCCTATGCCCTTTTCAGAAACTATATGTCCTAAAAATACCACATGGTCAATCCAGAACTTACACTTGTTTAATTTAGCAAATAACTGTTTTTCTCTCAAAATTTGCAACATAATCCTTAAATGTTGTTCACTCTCCTATCTACTCCTTGAATACACCAGTAT
The DNA here is from genome assembly GCA_949677035.1 of Omphalea diandra. Lineage (NCBI taxonomy): Eukaryota > Viridiplantae > Streptophyta > Magnoliopsida > Malpighiales > Euphorbiaceae > Omphalea > Omphalea diandra. The sequence goes on along the minus strand of CATIWR010013618.1, from coordinate 16,569 downwards.
GTCATCAATGAACACAATTACAAATTTGTCTAAGTAAGGCTAGAACACTTTGTTTGTAAGAGCCATAAACGCTATTGGTGTATTAGTCAAACCAAATAGCATCACCAAAAATTCATAATGCCTATACCTGGTTCGAAAAGCTATCTTCGATACATCTGAGTTTGAAATTTTGAGCTGATAATATCCTAATTTTAGGTCAATTTTAGAAAACACCTGTGGTCCTTGTAACTAGTCAAATAGATCATCTATCCTTGGTAAAGGATACTTGTTCTTCACAGTGACCGGATTTAATTACCTGTAATTAATACATAGCCTCATCGTCCCATCTTTCTTTTTAACAAATAATACTAGAGCACCCTATGGTGACACACTAGGTCTGATTAATCCCTTTTCAAATAGTTCCTGCAATTGGGTCTTTAATTCTCTCAACTCAGCTGGAGCCATCCTATAAGGTGGTAGGATATCAGTGCAGTTCCTAGGACTAACTTAATTATGAATTCTATCTCCCTATTAGGTGGCAAACCAGATAAGTCAGTTGGGAACACATCTGGAAACTCATTCACCACGAAAATATTCTCAAGTAATTCATTTGTTAACATTGTGTCTACCACATGTGCCAAATAATCCTCACGACCACTTTTAATCATGTGAAAAGCCTTGATAGCAGAAACTAGACATGCAGGTACAATTTGCCTTTCCCTTTGAAACACAACCATTATATGATTTGGAGATTCCAGAACAACTTCTTTAGTAAAACAATTCACTATTGCATGATATTTGGACAACCAATCCATACCCAATATCACATCAAATTCACATAGTGGGAACAATACTAGATCAGCATTCAACTCAACATCATTAATGTGAATCAGACAATCACGATATACCTTATCCATAATCATCACATCTCTCAAAGGAGTATTAACACATAGATCAAAACCTAAAGGTTGATGCTTACTATATAATTTTGATGCCATGTTCAATGACATGAATGAATGTGTGTAGCCAAGATCAATTAGTGCATTGACTTCTAAATCATGGAGAAAAAGTTTACCAATGATTACTTTTAGAGCAACAATAGCTTCTTGCCTAGTCATGGTAAATACTCTAGCCTGTGTCGGGGCTCTAGAACTCTGACCTTCTAATATGCTCATACCTTGACCAATTATGGTTGTTCGACCTCTGCCTCTACCTCTACCAAATGATACTACAACTTCACTTGCTTTTGAAACTTCAACTGTGGTCTCTGATGTAGGTCTGCCTTCGCCTCTGTCTTCATCTGACATTTTAGATTTTTCAGGACAATCTCTAAGCATATGATCAAGAGACCCACAAAAGTAGCACCCTCTAGTCAATTTTCTACATTCACCCATATGTTGCCTGCCATAATGTACACATGAGGGTCGTTGTTGCATAACTTAACCTTAACCTCTGCCTGCATAAGATGAAAGTCCTACTCCTCTGCCTCTATAGCTAGAGTAACCACCCTTAGCATTGGACTGTGATGACATATAATCTCCACGTTTACCTTTCTTTCTATTAAAATTCCCTATAAACTCAGTAGGGCCTCTTTTAACTCGTTGTCCATCCTTTCTTTTTCTAATCTTTCCACCCTGATTGCAGCATCTTTTAGTTTGGTATAACTTTCAAGATCTGCAGTTGTGATCTTACTTCTAATCTCATATCTTAGTCCCTCTTCAAATTTTTGACATTTGTCTTTATCAGTGGCTACCATGAAGGTCGCATAATGAGATAATTGATTGAATTTTACCTCATATTCAACTATAGCCATCTGTACCTGCTTTAGGTTCAAAAACTCTCTTCTTTTATCATCATTATATACTTCTGGCATGTAATTGTTATTGAACTCATGAAGAAAGTCATCCCATGTAAGCACTGGAGGCTGGGCAACACTCTTTGGAATGGTTTTCCACCAATCGTATGCATCCTCCTGTAACAACAATGTTAGACTAGGATGGTTAATCCTAAGTCTAGAACCTCTTTTGATCTTGAAAAAGGAGATTGATCATCACTAATATTTCAAATAAGTGTTGATTTTGTAGAAATAGATAAATCTCTCAAGAAAAGATAAAAGGAGTTATTAAACTCCAAAGTAACATATAAATCGCGATCGCAATCCAGGATTCGCGATCGCGACTCATGTTAAAACATGATGAAAATCAGGTAAGCGAAATCGCGAAGCCATTCTCGGCCGCGACCCATGAAAAAGAAGGAGCCCAATTGTGACAGTGGAATTTGTGGTCTGTGTCGCACCAAAATCGTGACCGCGACTTTCAAAAACTCCCAGATAAGAATTAAGTTCACAATTAGAGCTTGACAAGTGTCCAAGGAAGCCGTTGAAAGATAAAACTCACGAATGCTAAATGTTGGTAGCGACCATAAATTCTGACAGTAAAAATTACAAGATTTGGCAGATTGTTTCACGGTCACAGTCGCGGTCTGTACAAGTGAAGTCGTGACCGCTATTTTTATTAGCTGAAGAAACACAACGACTATATTTTCTTGAAGAACCAATGAAAAGCTGACACGTGGACTAGTCGTTAGACACAAACGAGATTTTTCGCCGTAACTTTTGGCTCCCATAAGGAAATTTGGAAATTGGAACTGCGAAGGATCAGTAGCGACTGCGATTTCATCCTGATAAGCAATTAATGCAGAATCTGCCTAACATGTCTCAAGGATTTGGTGAGCAATGATCTACAACGTCTCTTTGGTGAATTTTGGGTATAAATAACCATCAAACAACCATGAATAAGGTTCATAAGAAATTTATTACAAGTGATTAAAACTTTCAATCTTTGCTACTCATTTTCTTTAATTTTCTTTATGAAATTATAAGTGTTAGGTGTAAGCATTAAACACCAAGTTGTAAGGTTGTAGTGTGATCCTACAAAAACACTCTAAGATAGGTTTAAGTGTCAGCCTAGTGAAACACTTGAGTGGGGTTGTGTGTTAGCCTAAAAACACATTGTTGTAAGGTTGTGTGTGAGCTATCAAAACACAAGTTGTACAAGTTGGGTATGAGCTGAAAACACCTTGAGATAGTGAAACACCCAATTGGTTAATTGGGGAGTGGACATAGGGTCGATTATACTCGAACCACTATAAATCGGCTGTCTCCATTCTATTCATTTTTCTTCCCTTCTTCTTTGTTCTTGAAATTTTTTATACACCAATTCAACCCCCCCCCTCCCCCTTCTTGGTGCCAAGGGACAACAAGTGGTATAAGAGCAAGGTTTTCACATATCAAACCTTCATTGGGTGAAAAAAGATCATGGCATAGGAAGTAATCAACTCACATCTAAGGCCACACTTTGATGGAATCGACTATACTCATTGGAAGTATATGATGGAGATTTATCTTGATGTAGATGTGGTGGACCTTTGGGATGTGGTCATCAAGGAATGGAGGCCACCCACCAGGGTTGTGGATGGTAATGAAAAATTAATCCCAACAGACGAATGGGTTAAAGCACACCAAAAATCAAATGGCAAGAACAAGAGAGCAATGACCATTCTTCTAAGCTCACTCTTTAGAGAAGAGATTGAGAGAGTACAACATTGTCAAACCGCACATGTAATTTGGAAGACCTTGGAAAATTATCATGAAGGCACTACTCTTGTCAAGTCAAGCTGTTTGGAGATGTATGTCACCGAATGAGAACTCTTCATGATGAAGGATAATGAGACCATCACAAAAATGACCAATAGACATTTGTCCATTGTCTCCAACATGAAGAAGTTTGGAAGAGCTCTCACCATTTATGAGGTAAACACCAAAATCCTTAAAACTCTTTTACTTGACAAATTTGGTGCTAGAGTGTGCAACATACAAGAATCCAATCCGAAGATTAGAAAGGTCCTAATCGATGTGCTAATAGGCAAACTTTTGACTCATGAGTTAGCCTTGCAAAAGGATGAGCAAATGAAGAAGTTAAGGGGCTAAGGAGAAAAACCTGAAAAGAGAACCATGGCTCTCAAAGCATCAACCAAGGAGAAGGAAGTAGACACTTCCTTAAGTGATGAAGATAGTGATAAAGAGGAAGAAGAGCTAGCAATGCTCTCTAGAAGAACAAATGAGTTGATAAAAAGAAGAAAGGAGAGAAGAGTCTTCAAGAAAACTGGCCCAAGTCCAAAAGAAAGATCAAACGATGTCACATGTTATGAATGTGGCAAACAAGGGCACATAAAACATGATTGTCCCAAAATGAAGAAGAAGAAGAGATGGGACAAAGAAAAGAAGAAAAACTTCTCAGCCACTTAGGATGATAGCTCAAGTGAGGAAAAAGAAGAAGAAGGAGAAGTGGCTAACATATGCTTCATGACACAAGAGGACTCAACACAAGAGGTAAGTACTTCTTCCCATTCAAACTCTGATTATGAAATAGATGAGATAGATGAAGAGCTTTTGGAAGCTCCAACCATGAGGTGTGACAAATATAAATCACAAGTAAAGACCTATAGGAAGAAGTGCTCAAGATTAGAAGATGAATACAAGACTCTAAATGTGCTTGTAAATGAGTTGAGGACTTCTAATGAAGAACTCAAAAATTCTGTAAACGGACTATCTACATCATCTTCTTCCTTAGTCTCACTTAGAAAGGAGAATGACACTCTTAAAGGAGAAGTCATTGAGGTTAGAAGCTCAATCTCAAAATTTCACAAAGGAAAAGAGGCCTTAGACACCCTAATTGTGTCACAAAGACCACCTCTAGTTAGGTATGGTCTATGCTTTAATGGAGCTTCCTCATCTTCTACAACTATATTTGTTAGAGCTTCACAACCTCAAACCTCAAACATTGAGGTAATTGGGAAGAAAAGTGCTTATAGCACTAAGCCTTCTATGCCTAAGGGCAAAAGGAAGGCTCCCTAAAGCTCTAGAGCCAAGACTCAAAGAGCTAACCATGCCTACATTTACAACAAAAAACATGGTCATCCTCATAAAAAATCTTCTACTCTTATTCATCATACATGTTCATGCATGCATTCACATGACCATGGTATGAGAAAGTCGCCTACTTATACTAAATATGTGCAAAGGAGAAAGACTTCTAAGTCTAAACTCCAATGCCATTATTACATGAAATATGGGCATATCAACATCCATTGTTACATTAGAAAGGCTCACCTCAAGTTAAAGGATCCTTCAATTTCTAACCCCCAAGGACCCAAGTATGCTTGGGTACCAAAGAAAAGGTGACTGACATTTGTTTTGTAGGGAAGTGTGATTACCACCAAAATATGCAATTGGCATATGGATAGTGGATGTTCAAAACACATGACCCAAAATAGAAGACTATTCACATCACTAAAAGAGAAAGAAGGTGGAGATGTCACATTTGGTAACAATGCCAAGGGTAAGATAATTGGCATTGGAACCATTGGTAAGAATGAATGTCCTTTAATTGATAATGTTCTTTTAGTTAGTGGCTTACAACATAACTTGTTAAGTGTAAGTCAATTGTGTGAAAAAGGTAACAAAGTCACCTTTGATCCAAGAGAATGTCGAGTCACCACTTTAATGGATGATGAGGTCATTTTCAAGGGTGAAAGGAAAGACAATACCTACTCAATTGACTTAGACAATTTGGCTAACCAATCTTTCAAGTGTCTTATGTCTATAAGCAATGAAGCATGGTTGTGGCATAGAAGGCTTGGACATGCAAACATGAAACTTCTTCAAAGACTCTTTAAAGGGGAACTAGTGGAAGGACTACCCAAGCTAAACTTCTCCAAAGACAAGACATGTGGTCCTTGCCAAATGGGGAAGCAACATCATGCCTCACATAAAGCCAAAAATGTTGTAAGTTCATCTATACCTCTTTAACTTATTCATATGGACTTAATAGGACCCACTAAAAGTGTTAGTTTAGATGGAAAACACTATGCAGTCATCCTAGTTGATGATTACTCTAGGTTTACATGGGTATCCTTCTTAGCTCATAAGAATGATTTATTTGATGCTTTTAAAAGTTTTGCAAAAAGGGTTCAAAATGAAAAAGGTTACTTCATTTCTTCTATTAGAAGTGACCATGGAAAAGAATTTCAAAATGAATCTTTTGAAAACTATTGTTTAGAGAATAGAGTTTTTCATAATTTTTCAACTCCTAGAACACCACAACAAAATGGTGTTGTAGAGAGAAAAAATAGGACATTAGTAGAGATGGCTAGGATAATGCTCAATGAGTATTCCTTACCAAATTACTTTTGGGTTGAAGCCATCAATACATCTTATTATATTGCAAATAGAGTTTTCAAAAGACCCATTCTCAATAAAACATCCTATGAGCTATGGCATGGTAGAAAACCCAAGATATCATACCTTAGAGTATTTGGATGTAAGTGCTACATTTTGAACACTAAGGTTAATCTTGAGAAATTTGATTCAAAAACCAACGAAGGAATCTTCTTAGGTTATTCCACTAGTAGCAAAGCTTATAGGGTCTTTAATAAAAGTACAATGGTAGTTGAAAAATCTATGAATGTTGTATTTAATGAATCTAATAAGCTTGATCTTGGAAAAGGTACTTTTATTGATGACCTTATAGGTCAACTTGAAAAGATGGACTTGGAAGAGCATATAAGAAAAGATGAAGATGACTCTTCAAAAGTGGATGAAAATCAACAACATCAACAACAAGAAGAGCTAAGATAAGAAATACCCAAAGATTGGAGATTCTCCAAGTATCATCGTAAAGACTTGATCATTGGTGATACATCAAAGGGTATAAGTACTAGATCTTAATTTCATCATTTAGATAATAATCTTGCTTTTGTTCTCAACTTGAGCCAAAGTCAATTGATGAGACTCTTGATGATGAGTGTTGGGTACTTACTATGCAAGAAGAACTCAACCAATTTGAGAGAAACAAAGTATGGGAACTTATCCCTAGCCCTAAGGAACACCCAATTATAGGTTGTAAGTGGGTGTTTAGGAACAAGTTGGATGAGCTAGGGATCATCACTAGAAACAAGGCTAGATTGGTTGCCAAAGGGTATAACCAAGAGGAAGCATAGACTATAATGAAACCTTTGCCCCCGTAGCAAGGTTAGAAGCCATTAGGATTCTTTTAGCATTTGCATGTCATATGAACTTCAAACTTTTTCAAATGGATATGAAAAGTGCTTTCTTAAATTGTATCATTGAGGAGGAAGTTTATGTAGAACAACCTCTTGGTTTTGAGTCACATTGTTTTCCTAACCATGTTTTCAAACTAAACAAAGCCCTGTATGGTCTAAAACAAGCTCTAAGAGCTTGGTATGAATGGCTCAGTTTATTTCTTTTATAAAATGAATTTGAAAAAGGGAAGGTTGACACTACACTATTTGTGAAAAAACACAATCATACATTAATTGTCCAAATCTATGTTGATGATATTATCTTTAGTGCTACTAATGAATCTCTTTGTGACAAATTTGCTAAGTGTATGACTAGAGAATTCAAAGTGAGCATGATGGGAGAGCTCAAATTCTTTCTTGGTCCACAAATAAAGCAATCCAAAGAAGGGATCTTCATCAACCAAGCCAAAAACACAACAGAAATGCTCAAGAAATTTGGCATAGAAGGTTGCAAGGTAGCTAAAACTCGAATGAGTTGTACCATCAAACTAGATAAAGATGAATCGAGTAAGGCATTAGATGAAAAGAGATATCGAGGTATGATCAAATTTCTACTCTATCTTACTGCTTCTAGGCCAAATATAATGTTTAGTGTTTGCATGTGTGCTAGGTTTCAATCTTCTCCTAGGAAATCTATTTAAATGTAGTTAAGAGAATTTTCAAATACTTATATAACACAATTCACTTAGGACTTTGCTATCTTAGGAACTCTTCCTTTAGCTTAGTAGGGTATTTAGATGCGGATTATGCAGGAAGTCTCTTAGATAGAAAAAGCACTTTCGGGACTTGCCAATTTATAGGAGAATGTTTAGTCTCTTGGTTTAGTAAGAAGCAAGTATCAGTTGACTTGTCCACCACGGAAGCCGAGTATATGGCTATTGGTTGTTGTTGTACCCAAGTTCTGTGGATGAAATAACAATTAAAGAACTTTGGCAAAATAATTGATCACATTCCTATCAAATGTGATAATACAAATGCTATTAATCTCTTTAGGAATCCCATCCAACACTTTAAGAGTAAGCACATAGATATTAGACACCATTTTCTTAAAGATCATGTGTAAAAGGGTGATGTTGTGTTAGAATTTATTGACACAAATCATCAACTTGTAGACATTTTCACTAAACCTCTAAATGAAGAAAGGATGAACTTCATTAAGAGAGAATTGGGAATGTTTGATGGTAGTTCCCTAAAGTAAAAACTTTGATGCTATGATTAATTATTATGTATGTTATGCATAAGTGATGATTGTATGAACATGTTTATTATTTATTTCTAGTGGATCACATGTTTTCAAAATTTTCTTATATTTATCCTCGCTGACTCATAATTCGTAGTTGCTATTTCTTATTCACGACCGCGAATTACAAGTCAACTTTACCTGGCTGTCAAATGTCAAATCGCAATCGCAAAAATCACTCTCCATTGTAAATTTTGTCAATTTTTCAAAAATATGATCGTTGACGCATTGTTTCCTGAGGAAAATTTGTCTATTACTCACATTTTTCGGAATTCGCGGTCGCTACTTCTAATTTCACGGACGTAAATTAAAGTAACCACTTAGGCAATTAAGTGATTTGATTGCCAACCATTTCCAACCCTTCATTTAATCCATTTCTAGCCATTTGTGGCCATTGGATGTCTCTTCAGAGCCTATGTAAACCCTCTCAATAATGCTTTTCATCACAACTTCATATCTCAAACTTCCAAATCTCCAATTCTCTCTAAATCTCTCAAATTCTCTTAAGTTCTTTATAGCACAAAAAAAATCTTCCAGAGCTGAGAAAGGCAAGGGTATAGCACAACCCTCTGCCCCTCCTTCCCTCATCTATATGAAGGGAGTGACCCGTGAAGAAAAAGAGAGATATAAGGCAAACCTCTCCAAAGTCATCCTACCTAACAAGATACCGTCCACCTTTCTACTTGAGACTCTTGGCATCCACAACGAAATTCGAGCATTCCTATCCATCCTTGGCTAGAATGAGTTCATTTTTGGAGGTGAACCATGGTACGAGGAGATAGTCTGAGAATTCATGTGCACAGTTCAGCTGAGTCATAAAGCGAAATCTCCTGCCGGATAGTACGGTCTCATCTTTCCCTCTTTTGGGGATCCGTGCTTCATCACCTTAAAGCAACTGTCCTCCTTCTTCAACCTCTAAATCGGTGAGCGCATTCCATTTATTATTTTAGCTCTCGATGTTATATATTCAGAGTTTTGGGCAGAAATTTTGATCGAAACGAGACAGGACCCAAGATCCTCTCTTGCAAAGCACATAAAGACTTTGGCCTTATGGATTCTTCACCGCATCATCACCTTCTCCATCAATGCGAGGGGTGATGGGAATGAGAAGGTCTCACAAAAAGATCTTACATTCCTCTTCTGTCTTGTGAAGAACCAACCACTCCAAACCGATCGCTATCTCATGGATCAACTGATCCACATGAGCATGAAGCTGAAGAGTCAATTTCTGCTCCCCTCCCACGTCACTGCAATCTATCGATTTGTGAGAGCACTTGATGAGGATAAGGAGAAGCTACTCACTAAGAAGTATCTACCCTCTCAAAACTTTTTGGACCTCACCTACCTTATCAATGCTAAGGTAATTCATCCAGATTCCTACGTATACCTTCTTTGCGCTTTTGGGGCTCAGCGTATGGAGAGCTCGCAAGCTTTCAAGCAGAAGCGTCTACATCTTAAAGAAGTTTCTCCCTCTATTCCTCCACCACCTAAGCCTAAGTCTAAAGTATCCCTCTCCACCATCAACAACAAGCTTGATAAGCTTATGCAGATGATGAAGAGACGATCTCTATTCCTCTCGCACCTCCACAACGATATGGTGGATCTCCAAGAGAAACTCGGAGTTCCACCTTGCCATCTCCCTGACTTCACTAATTTTGAAGATACACAAGATGGGGATAAAGGTGTGGAAGACGGATATAAGGCTGAGGGTGGCCTTTAAGAGCACAAGGATGACTCTTCTAGATATGACAGTGATTCTTCAGTCTTTTAGATTTTAGGTTTCTTTGTGTACTTTTTGTAATTGAAAACTTTGTGATCCCACATTTGGTATATCTATAAAAGTTTATTCTTTTTTTTTTTTTGCATATCTTTGTGTTGAGCAATTACTTTTATCTTTATGATTAATGTTTGTTCCTTACATGCTTTTGCTTCATACTTATTCTTATCCTCTTTAATAATTTATGCCTTAAATTTCCCTTTAATTATCTTTGGTCTTATCTAACTTTTTTATCTTGCCAAAGGGGAAGAGATAAGATAAGATAAGATACGAGTGAAAAATTATCCAAAGGAGAGATAACTAATTAAGGGGGAGTGAGTGCATAAGTTGAGGGGGAGGAACTAAGAAGCAACTTAACTTCACACTTAGAAATCTTTGCTAAGCATCTTAAGTGATCATCAATTCTAAATATTATTCAATTTTACTTTTCTACACTTATTTTTCACTTTGGATCAATCTAAGTTGTCAAAATAAAAAAAGGGGAGATTGTTGGACTAGGATGGTTAATCCTAAGTCTAGAACCTCTTTTGATCTTGACAAAGGAGATTGATCATCAATAATATTTCAAATAAGTGTTGATTTTGCAAAAATAGATAAATCTCTCAAGAAGAGATGGAAGAAGTTATTAAACTCGAAAGTAACATGTAAATCGCGACTGCAATCCAGGATTCACTGTGACTCATGTTAAAATATACTGAAAATCAGGCAGGCGAAATCGCAGAGCCATTCTTGGTCGTGACCCATGACAAAGAAGGAGCCCAATTGTTACAGTGGAATTCGCGGTCTGTGTCGTGCCGAAATCGCGACCGCGACTTTCAAAAACTCCTAGATAAGAATCAAGTTCACAATTAGAGCTTGACAAGTGTCCAAGGAAGCCGTTGGAAGATAAAAATCGCGAATGCTACATGTTGGTAGAGACCGCGAATTCTAACAATAAAAATTGTAAGATTTGGCAGATTGTTTCACGGTCTGTACAAGTGAAGTTACGATCGCTATTTTTGTTAGCTGAAGAAACACAACGATTATATTTCCCTAAAGAACCAATGTGAAGCTAACATGTGGACTAGCCGTGAAGGATCAATAGTAATTTTGAGAAATTAGATTTGGAGCGTACTACAAGAGAAAAGATGAGGACCATGATGAAAGCAAATCATCAAGAAAAGATAAAGAACCCCAACATTAAGAAGTGGAATCACCAAACCAAGATCTTACCAAGGATTGGAGATTTTTCAAGCATCACTCCAAGGATTTAAGCATTGGTGATACTTCAAAGGCTGAAGTACTAGATCTCAACTCAATACTTTAGATAATAATCTTACTTTTGTTTCTCAATTTGAGCCAAAATCTATTGATGAGGCTCTTAATGATGAGAGTTGGGTGATTGCTATGCAAGAGGAACTCAACCCATTTGAGAGAAACAATGTGTAAGAAATTGTTCCTAGGCCTAAAGAACACCCTATTGTAGGTTGCAAATGGGTGTTTACGAATAAGTTAAATGAGTAAGGATTCATCACTGGGAATAAGGCTAGTTGCTAAGGGTTACAACTAAGAGGAAGGCATTAACTATGATGAAACTTATGCCTCATAGCAGGATTAGAGGCCATTAGGATTCTTTTGGCATATGCATGTCACATGAATTTCAAACTATTTCAAATAAATGTCAAAAGTGCTTTTCTAACTGGTGTTACTGAGGAGGAAGTTTATGTTGAGCAACCTTCTAGTCTTGAATCACATACTTTTTCCAAATTAAGTTTTTAAATTGAATAGAGCCTCATATGGTTTGAAACAAGCTCCAAGGGCTTGGTACGAAAGACTTAGTTCTTTTCTTTTACAAAGTGATTTTGAAAAGGGGAAGATTGACACAACTTTATTTATCAAAAGACATAATCATGGTACACTAATAGTGCAAGTTTATGTTGATGATATCATTTTGGTGCTACTAATGAATCTTTATGTGAGGATTTTGCTAAGTTTATGACTAGGGAATTTGAGATGAGCATGATGGGAGAGTTTAAGTTTTTCCTTGGTTTATAAATCAAGCAAACCAAAGAAGTGGTCTTCATCAACCAAGCCAAATACATAAAGGACATTCTTAAGAAATTTGGCATGGAAGGATGTAAAGTAGGAAAAACACCAATGAGTGCTACCATCAAATTGGACAAGGATGAATCGGGTAAGACAGTTGATGAGAAGAGATATCGGGGTATAATTGGTTCTCTACTCTATCTTATTGCTTCTAGACTTGATATAATGTTTAGTGTATGCATATGTGCTAGGTTTCAATCTTATCCCAAAGAATCTCATTTAAATGCTGTTAAAAGGATTTTCAAATATTTACATGAGACATTGCATCTAGGTTTGTGGTATCCTAGAGATTCCTCTTTTAGCCTCGTAGGTTATTCAGATGCAGATTATGTTGGTAGTCTTCTGGAAAGAAAGAACACTTCTAGAACTTGCCAATTCATAGGAGAGTGTTTAGTGTCTTGGTTTAGTAAAAAGCAAGTTTCAGTTGCCTTATCCACCGCTGAAGTTGATTATGTGGTTGCGAGTTGTTGTCGCACTCAAGGGCTTTGGATGAAACAACAATTAAAGGATTATGGCGAAGTTGTTGATCACATTCCCATCAAATGTGACAACACTAGTGTAATAAATCTTTTCAAAAATCCCATCCAACATTCTAGGAGCAAACATATAGAGATTAGACATCATTTTCTTAAAGATCATATCCAAAATGGTAATGTAGTGTTAGAATTTATAGATACAAATCATCAATTTGCATACATTTTCATAGGCCTCTCAATGAAGAAAGGATGAACTTCATTAAAAGAGAGTTGGAAATGCTTGATGGAAGCTCCCTGAAGTTAAAAATTGGATATTTTAGAATGCTCTTTATGTGATGCATTGTTCATACTTGATTGATTATTATGGATGTTGTATGTGATATTTATCTCTTTGAATGTCTTAATTATGTGTGCAATTGTGCCTCTGTATGCCAATTTGCATCAATTAGACATCAATAGATTAAGTAGATCATAGCTTAGAAAGTCAAGTGTCATCCTTTAATTGTTATATTTTTTGAGTTATAATTCACGGTCACTATTCCTTAATTCATGGTCGCAAATTACAAGCACTCATCATTCGACTGTCAACCATTAATTTGCGGTTGCGACTTTTATTCCCCATAGTGAATTTGTTCAAATTTTAAATATTTTGACCATTGAACATGCCATTTCTCTAGAATTTTTTATCCGTTACTCACATATTTCAGAATTAGTGATCGCGGCTTGTAGGTAGTGGTCGCAAATTTGGCTAATTGTTATGCATTTAAGTGATTTGATTGCCAACCAATGACACTCTTTCATTTAATGCATTTCTGACCATTTTTGGCAGTTTTCACCCCCCTTTCCTGGCTTATATAAACCCTTCAAATAGTGTTTCTATTGATTCATCTAAAAATCTTCATCTCTCTTTTTCCTTACTCTAAAAAACCTTTAAATCTTCCTTCATTTTTGAATGGTCCCCAAGAAAGCCTCAAAAGTAGAGAAGGGAAAGGCAGTAGCACAACCTTCTGAACCACCAGCTTTGTACATAAAGAAAGGGATTATGAAAGAGGAGAAAGATCGGTACAAGGCAAACGCCTCTAAGATCATCCTACCAAATAAAATCCCTTCGACTTTCTTCCTTGAGTCACTAGGCATCAAAGATGAGATCCATGCATTTCTCTCAAATCTAGGTTGGAATGAGTTCATTTTTCATGACGAACTCAGATATGAGGAGATTGTGCGAGAATTTATGTGCATCGTGACTCTAAGTCGAAGAGCGGAATATCATGCCGGCCAATATGGGTTAGTATTTCGAGCTTTTAGGGACTCCTTTTTTCATTACCTTTGAACAACTTTCTAATCTATTTAATCTTCAAGTTGGAGATGACTTTTCGTTCATCATCTTCGCTCTTAATGTCATTTATTCCAAGTTTTGGTCCAAAATTTCCATCAAGACCAAATATGACCCCAAAACCTCCTTAGCCAAATACATTCAAACCCTACCTTTTTGGGTATTTCATCGTATCATCACCTTCTCTATTAACACAAGAAGGGATGGTTGCGAAAAAGTACCCCAAAAGGATCTTGCTTTCCTTTTTTGTCTTACCAAAAATAAACCAATTCAAAGTAGCCACTATCTTATGGATTAATTGATCCATATAAGCATAAAGCCTAAGAGTCAGTTTCTTCTTCCTTTCCATGTCATTACCATCTATCGATACGTTGGTGCTCTTAATGAGGAAAATGAAAAATTCCTCACTAAGAAGCTTCTCCATTCACAAAAGCCATTCACCCTAATTCTTACACATACACTTTGGGTGCTTTTAGAGCCAAGAAACTAAAGACCTCCCAAGCCTCCAAAAGAAAAAGGTTTGTAATTGAAGAGGGAGGCCAACCTATTCTTCCTCCCCAACCAAAACCCAAAGCCAAAATATCTCTTCCCTTCATCAACTGAAAATTGGACAAGATGATGAGGATGCTTAAGAGACGATTTCTCCTCCTCTCCCACCTACACAATGATTTAGTAGACTTACATGAGAAAATAGGTGCTCCTCTTTGCCATTTTCCAGACTTTGAGGATTAGGAGGACACACTAAAAGAGGAGGACAACCAAGAGGTTGAGGAGGGTGATGAAGTTAAAGGTGGAGGAGAAAATGAAGACATGGATGATTTTGGAGACGATGACAGTTCTCCCATCTTTTAGTTTGTTTTTAAGGTTTTTGTTTTTGTTTTTCTTTTTAAAGTTCTTGATGTAAAGCTACTCATCCGATAGATTATTAATTAAAAGTGCTTATTTTACAACTCATTATCTCAAATGTTATGCGATTGCCATTTATATGTTATCTTTGTTGTTTTGCTCTCAAATGTTTTGTGATTACTCTATTTCAATTTATGCACCTCTTTTACTTTTTAAATATTTACCCTTTTTTTAATCTTGCCAAAGGGAGAGAGAATAACATTGAGAGAAAATAAGTAATGTGTATAAGAAAAACATATGTTGAGGGGGAGCAAGTTCAAACTTAGAATACTTAGAATTATTTGATCATTAACTATAATCCTTTGATTATTATTTGATTATATGATCATTGACCATCCCAACTTCATAACTCATGCATTTATCTTTCTTTAAGATCAATTTAAGTTGTCAAAATAGAAAAGGGAGAGATTGTTGGACTAAATTGGTTAAACTATGTCATAAGCCTATTTTGATATTGACAATGGAGATTGATAAGTTCTAATGCTTTAATTAAGTGTTATTTTGCAGTGTATAAGTTGTTTTATCATTGGAAGTTGGATGGAAGTCAAAATCTCCATCTTTATGAAGAACATCCAAATTCGCCATCAATATCCCCCAAATCGCAATTGTGACCTTGCTATAAGGATGGATGGACCTTGGCCATAAATTCCTCTATCGCTACTTAGCCGAAAGGAGCTTACTTGATTCATAGAGGAATTTGTATTGACATTCATGTTATAGGTCGTGATCGCAAATTTCATAGTAATAAATGAGGGAACTAAAGCCACAGTCACAGCATGACAAGTGTCTAAGACAACCATTGGAAATAAAAATTCCCAAGGGCAAAGAATTGGTCACGACCGAGACTCAAGAAGGTGTTGTCCCCTCACCAAATAGAAGAATTTGCAACCTTAGTTGTGCCCAAGAGGAAGTTAAATCACAACCATGACTTTTGAGTGGTTGGTTAAACATAACGACTATATTTATTAGATAACCAAATGGTGAAGGACACGTGGACTAGCCGTTGACACATAATGAGGTTCTCTGCCATGATTTTTAGCTCCTTAGTACAAATTTGAAATTCGCAATCACTAAATGACAATAGTGACCATAACTTCTGCCTAACAAGCATTTAATGCAAAATCTGGCTAGCACAACTTAGAGATTCTGGAATAGCTTTTGAGTAATGTCTCTTTGGTGGATGTGGGCTATAAATACTCCACCAAACTGATGTAAACGCAAGAGAATTCCATTAATTGTAACACAACTCTTGCCAATTTGTTGTTCATTCTTCTTACTCTTTTTTATGTATTGTTGATTATTTTATATGAGCAATAAACACCTTTATATGTAGGTTGAGAGTTAGCCTAACATCTAAAACTCTTGTAAGAGGTTGAAGTGTGTGCTTATCTAAAACACTTGTGAGAGGTTTTTGTGTGAGCCTAAAAATACAAGTTGTAAAGGTTTTGTGTGAGCCATAAAGCACAAGTTGTATAAGTTAGGTGTGAGCTTGAAAACATCAGTTTATTTAGGTGAAATACACAATTGTGAAGAATTGGGGAGTGTACATAGGTTTTGTTAACACCCCAACCACTATAAACTTCTTGTGTTGATTTGTCTCTTCTCCTTCTTA
>CATIWR010013617.1:0-30237 GCA_949677035.1 Omphalea diandra | reverse complement strand
TTATAGTGGTTCGGGTATTAACCAACCCTACGTCCACTCCCCAATTCACCAATTGGGTATTTCACTCAATCACTAGTGTTTTACAAGCTCACACTCAACTTACAACAATGTGTTTTACAAACTCACACACAACCGTGTGTTTTACGGGCTCACACACAACCTTACAACAGTGTGTTTTATGGGCTCACACACAACCTTACAACCGTGTGTTTGATGGGCTCACACACAACCTTACAACTGTGTGTTTTACGGGCTCACACACAACCTTACAACCGTGTGTTTTACGGGCTCACACACAACCTTACAATATGGTGTTTAATGCTCACACCCAACAAATTGACAATATTGCAAAGAAAATTGAAATAAATGAGTTGCAAAGATTGAGAGCTTTTTCTCTTGATAATAAATTTCTTGACAATAAATCTCTTAGACTTTGCTATTAATGCTTGGTGGAGTATTTATACCCAAATTCCACCAAAGAAACTAACGACTAGTTTTCTAACGGCTAGTTTCTAACGGCTAGTTTTCAATAGTGCTTTAGGAAAATATAGTCATTGTGTTTCTTCAGCCAGCATAAGTTGCGGTCGCTAATTCATTTGTGTAGACCGCGATTCTAATCGTGAATCAGTCTGTCAAAATCTGCAATTTTTACTTCTCAAATTGCGGTCGCTACCAACATGTAGCCTTCGCGATTTTTGACTTCCAATGGCTTCCTATAACACTTGTCATGCTCCGATTGTGGAATAAATTCTCATTTGGAGTTCTTTGAAAATTGCAGTCTCGACTCTGGTGCGACTCGGACCGCGAATTCTACTGTGACAATTGGACCTTAACTTGTGAGACTTATATTTCTGCAAAATCAAAACTTAATAAAAATATTAGTAACGATCAATCTCCTTTGTCAAAATTAAAAGAGGTTCTAAACTTAGGATTAAATATCATAGTCCAACAATTCCTTTGCTATAATGCTTCACAAATCCACCATATCACAATCCAAATAAATCTTTGTTCTATACTTCCAATGAGTATAGTCGGTTCCATCAAAGTAAGGCTTAAAATGAGTATAGATTCCTTCTTTTGCCATGATCTTATCTCACCTAATTAAGGCTTTGTTTAGGATTAAACTTTGATACCAATTGTTGGCCGTTATGCACCAATAAGAGGGGGTTAAATTGGTGGGAAATTTTGAATTTTGAAGAGGAAGGTTTATAAGCAAGAAATAGAATAAGTAAAAGAAGAATAGGACACATCAAGTTTTATAGTGGTTCGAATATTAATCAAACCTATATCCATTCCCCAATTCTTCCAATTGGGTATTTCACTAATGTCCAATGTTGTTTTAAAGCTCTCACCTAACTTTATAACTTGTGTTTTTACAAAATCTCACACACAACCTCATTAGTGTTTCATAAGGATAACACTCAACCTGAACAAAAATTTTACAATCAAAGACTAACTCTTAAACTCAAACCCAGTGGTGTTTAATGCTCACACCAAGCAACAATAATTCAAATACAAGAAATTGAATGCTTAAAGGTTGAGAAATAAATTTACAAGAGTTTAGCTAAAATGAATGTTATTCTCTTGCATTTAAGTCCATTTGGTGGTGTATTTATAGGATCCATTCACCATAGAGATGTTACAAACATAACTATGTCCAAATCTCCAAAATCCGACATTTAACGGTTGTCATACAAGGTTCGCAATCAAGAATGTATAATCATAGTCGCAGTATTCACATAACACTGAATTTTGGTCAATTGCAGTGGAGAACCCCATTTGTATCTAACGACTAGTCCACATGTTTTTCTTCCTTGGATGCGATAATCATTATGAAATTGTCTGCCCAAACAGAGGTGTTATTTCACTAAAATTGCAGTCTTAACCATTATTTCATTATTGTAAATTTTGAGGTTTCAAAGGTTTTTTAGGACACCTAGCATAATCTGGTTAAAGACTTGATTCCCTCTAAGTGACTATAAAAGTAGTGATCACGACATACACCATGAAATCATCTACCTAAATTGATCAAACTCTTCTGCAAGATAGCGGTCTCAACCTTCTAATTCATGACTGCAAATTAGGATGCAAATTTCAATCTTTGAGACTAACGCTTCTATTAAAATTCTAATGCGATCTTAGCTAAATATTTGCAAGATCAATACTTGAAATGGATGTTAGGACTTATCAATATACATTATCAAAATTAAAAGAGAATTTTGACTTAGGTTTGACCAAACTAGTCTAATAGAACATGATTAGGTCCCCTTGACTTGGATAAGGTTTGGTAAGACTCTTGCCTAAGTTATATTTCATTCTTTGTGTGTATTTCATTACTTCACTTTCTTGATGGCAACTAACTTGTTTGTTTTTTATGTGTTAGTGGCTAAATGTATGCATGGTGACCTTGATTATGCATGACCTCCTTCATTTGAACATGGTTGTATCCCTATCCCTATGGTGAATGTATGTAATGCTTTGATGATGATGTACTTAATTGAGATGCATTAGAAACATGCTTAAGATTGATAATTGGATTAATAAATGACAAGGCTAAAATGGTAAAATATGAACCAAAGATGCTTGAGGGCTACATCCCTAAATTCGAACAATTTAGGGGTGTCTAACTTCTTCCCTAAGCTATACCAAATTCTCAAACCCAATCTTTGATGGGCAAAAATGGATTGGGCCTTTTAAATGACTTAGGTAGGCTTAAAATTTGTCTTTGCCTAGATTATTATCTCGACTAAAGTCGGGTGTTGACTCTACATTTCAATTTGAGATGATATCAATGTATTGTCTTGCCTTGGTCCCCTATTGACTATAACTTTAGAAAAAATGGGCTTTTATTTTGCTTAAGGCCTCAAGTATGCCCTGTTTATCCAATTCTTGAGCCATAATTTGGGGTTATTACAAATGTATGACCTCTGTGCTCTCGTTCCCTCGATGATCGATAAAAGTAAGAGTTGTAAGCAAGATTCCACTAATTGGAGCGCAACCTTAAAAATTGCTCTATCGTTCACACCATGTTAAATAATTTAGTAAAATATCTTTAGGCAAAAGCTATTAGCACCTCATGCAATGTCTTAAACACAGTTATAGTAAGACTTATCTTGAAGAAAACTCCTCATAAGTTGTAGAGCAATAAAAAACCCAAGATTGCATATTCTAAACATTAAAGACAATGTTCATATGTTTGAATTCAAATTAGATAAAGGACTCTTCTTAAGATATTCCGCTATGGATAAAGGGTATAAAATGTTCAATAAGAGAACTCTTATAGTAAAAGAATTAATAGATATAGTATTTGATGAATACAACCTAACTTCTTCAAGAAAAGAAGAATGTTAATGATTGTGTTGGTTTTATGGATGAGCTTAACATCAGAGACAATGAGAAAGAGATAGATAAGCAACCAAAGGAAGATAAAGACACAAATAAGATTCCACCTCCTGCCATTCCAAGTATATAACACATTCAACTTGAGAAGGATTGGATATACAAAAGGACCACTCAAAGGAACTCATTATAGGTGATCCATCTAACTAGGTAACAACTAGATCATCATTAAAGAATACATGCATTATTCTTATTTTTGCATTTTTATTGAGCCTAAGAATGTAGATAAGGTTATTAAGGATAAGCATTTGATTTTTGCTATATAAGAAGAGCTCAAATCAATCTAAAAGGAACAAGGTATGAACCTTAGTTCCAAAACATAAATATCATTCCATTATTGAAACAAATGGGTCTTTATAAATAAGCTAGATGAGCAAAGTTGCATAACTAGAAATAAGGCTTGGTTGGTAGCTAAAGGGCACAACAAAAAAAAAAGGTATAAATTATGATGAAACCTTTAGCCATATTACAAGGTTAGAGGCAATTAAGGATGCTGATTGCATTTGCTACATACATGGATTTTAAACTCTTACAAATGGATGTTAAAAGTTCTTTCTTATATAGAGGAGGAAGTTATATGGAACAAGCTCCTGGTTTTGAAGAACATGAATATCCAAATCATATCTATAAACTCATTAAGACACTATATGACCTTAAAACAAGCTCTAATAGCTTAGTGTGAGAGATTGAGTAACATTCTATTAGAGAAATGTTTCTTAAAAGGTTTAGTAGACATCACATTATTGACTAAGAAACATAAAGATGACATCTTGATAGTACACATTTATATAAATGATATTATATTTAATGCTATTAGTGTTTACTTGTATGAAGATATCTTAAAATTATGAAAAGGAAATTTGAAATAAGCATGATAGGAGAGCTTAAGTTCTTCTTTGGGTTACAAATCAAATGAGGAAAGGAAGGAATCTTCATTAATCAAGCCAAATACACTAAGGAATCACTCAAGAGATTTGGCATGAACAGAAGCAAGCCTTGTAAGACTCCAATGAGTATAAACAAAAAGCTTGACATTGATAAAAATGGTAAGGTAGTATATCAAAATTTATATAGAAATATAATTGATAGCTTACTTTATCTCACTGTTTCTAGGCTAGATATCATATTTAGTGTGTGTTCATATACAAGATATGAGTATAATCCTAAGAAGTCACACTTACATGCTATTAAACATATCTTGAAATACTTTAATGGTGCACCAAACTTAGGGCTTTAGTATCCTGAAGTATATATGTTTGGTCTAAAAGCACACTTAGATGTTGACTTTACTAGTTGTACCTTAGATAGGAAAAGTACTTTAGGCACATGTAAATTATTTGGACAATCTTTTATGTCATGGAATAACAAGAAACAAAACTCAATTGTTTTATCAACTGTAAAACCTTAATATGTTGCAGTAAAATTATGTTATGCACAAATCCTCTAGATGAAATAATAATTACTTGATTATAAAGTTATTATTGATCACGTTACCATAAAATGTGATAACACTAGCAATCAATTTGACAAAGAACCCCACCCATCATTCTAGGAGTAAGCATATATTTATTAAAAGATAATTTCATA
Source organism: Omphalea diandra (assembly GCA_949677035.1). Classification (NCBI taxonomy): domain Eukaryota; kingdom Viridiplantae; phylum Streptophyta; class Magnoliopsida; order Malpighiales; family Euphorbiaceae; genus Omphalea; species Omphalea diandra. The sequence continues at coordinate 25,251 of CATIWR010013617.1, read as the reverse complement.
AGAGATCATGTTAATAGTGAAGATGTTTTGGAATTTGTTGATGCTAACCATCAATTAGTAGATATATTCAAAGCTTATATGTATTAAACATCAATTCATAAGAGATCATGTTAATAGTGGAGACATTGTTTTGGAATCTATTGATACTAACCATCAATTGGTAGATATATTCACTAAGCCTCTTTGTGATAAGAGAACACAGTTCATCAAGAGAGCTAGAAATGATTGATAGAAGCACTAAATAAGAGTTAAATTAGGTTTATCTCTCTTTGATACTTTAATGCTTAATCTTACATGAGTTGAATGATTAATCACAATTAAGACAAATAACTAAAACTTTTGCTTGTGAATTATCTTGATTAAAGTGTCCAAATTTGGTTAACTTCATGATTTTATCATTTGATGTAATTGATTATATTCATCAATAAAATTTGAGTTAAAAATATCCCTAAAAAATTATTTTAAAAGATGTTTTTGACTAAGCAACACACTTAACCCCTATTACAAGATAGATAATGGTAGTTGGATGTGATGAGAGATAGTTGTAATGAGATGCGATGGAATCCAAGATTGTTGCAAAATACAAATAATTGTTGAAAGTATTTTTTAATGATGGTTGCAAATGGACTATGGTCATTGGGGGAGCAAAATGGAATTAATCTAGCTCAATGGCTATATCCAATGTTCATTGGACAATCCATAACAACCATATCATATCCTATAAGCATTATATATATGGCCATTGCATTTTGTTTTCAAACTCATTTTTGAATTATCTTTCTTAAGCTTTTTATCCACAAATTTCTTTCATCTCTCTCACTCAAATAATCCTAGGAATTCCTAAGCATTCCTAAAACTTCCTCAAATCTAAAAGTAAAAAATCATGGTGCCCAAAGCTACAGCTACCAAGCATTATACAAAAACTACCATAACGAACCTATGGTTAAATCCAAGCTCCAGTTCAGAAGAGAACTTAGCCTTTTTCAAGATGGTAAGAGAAAGAAAATTGTAGAGGCTTCATATACTCCTCATAACATAAAGAATCTTAGAACAAGTATCAAAGGCAAAAGGAAAGCTAAGGTGCAATTCAAACAAAAAATATAGCACATTGCCAAGAAGACCAAACATGCATATATATCTAAAATTGTCTTCAAGATAGACGAAAAAATAGATTTACGAAAAAGAACAACCAAAAGGAAGATAAATGGAGGAAAATTCATTGATTGGAACAACCTTTAGAGATACAAGCTGGTAGAGAAGGTTAATGAATTTATGGAAGGAATTGCTAGACATTCTTCATAAGAATTAAGGAACCATCTTACTTAGAGATTACCATCAAATTCCTATTTACCTAAAGGTGCTAGATGATGGCTATGATAAGATAGAGACATCAAGCTCTATCAAATTAGGTTGTTTGGTAAGTAGTACAAATTGCACCCTAAGGATTTGGCAAATTGGTTAGAGGTAGCAAGTGAAGGATACTCATAGCAGTCACCTGTCACGCATCTTCAAGATTAGGATAAATGAAGTTTGGAAATCCAACGTTGATGGAAGCTTAAATTACAACTCCAACAATAGTAAGGCATCCAATATAAAATGTCATGCCTTAAGTATTGCTCACTATTTCATTATATAAAACATAAATAATAGGGGACAATCAAATAGGAATTGCAGCATTCAAGACTTATTCTTTCTGTAGTGCATGGTAAATAAGAAAAAGGTGGACAACCCTAGATGTTAGTTGATAGACTAAAGTAATAGACTGATAAGGCAAATGTGTTGGTGATGGCATATTACATCACAAAAATAGCAAAATATGTCAAAGCCATTCCCAAGGCAAAGGAGTAATGCAAGATAAAAATCTCAATCTTTAGTTATTACCTACAAATGAGTCCATTAGTGAGAAGATGCTCTTGAGCATGGAAATTCTCAAAGGTAAGATAATGGACTCATTATCCTCACTGATGAAACAACTGATGTAGTTGAATAGGACAATGATAACTTGGAAGAAGTGGTAAGAGCAAGTATAGAGTCAGTAATACAAATTGGTACTTTAAGGCACCTCCTCCACAACTTCAACTTTTGAAGATAAAGTCCTCTAATAGCTAAGTCTACAAAATGCTACCATAGGAAGGATAGAAACCAAGCTCAACTTAAGCTCAGGTTAACCAATGCAATACCCAAGTCCACGATGTAAGCAAGTCATTAAATTAGATAATTGAAGGTCTAAACCATCATCTTGACATTGACTCTAATGAAGAATAATAACAACAACAATAATAGAAGGCCACTTTTAACCCTTACTCTTCTCACAAATTCTCTTATAATTCTAACCCTTTAGCAATCATTCCCTACTTCAAACCTATTTAATTTTTTAATGCTAATGAAAATGGACTATTTATCTTTTATGCTTGATAAAATGTATTTTTCTTTATATTATTTTCTTAATGTATATATGTTTATTATTCTTATTTATATGATTTTCTTAATGTTTATATGTTTCTTATTCTTACTTCTAACATATGATTTACTCAATCCCATTTTTGTTATACTCTTTTTGATAATGACAAATGGGTAGAAATAATGAAATATTAAAAATAATAGAGAAATAGTGAAATATTGAAAATACTGGAATATTGAAATGATAAGGGGGGAGACACTAATACTGAGATGTAATGAAAGAATAATTAGTAAGTATAGTAAGAATATACATTGCAAAAGAAATGGGAAATTAAATGTAAAGATAAAGAGGGAATCATCATTGTAAAGATAAAAACTTGACAATACTTGATCATTACGATATTGTATATGGTTGTTTGTTATAATAAAAAAGGGAGGGGAATGTTAAACCTTTTAGGTGGCAGACTTTTGTTTTGATGATTACAAATAGTATTGATAAAAAATTTATGCAAATTCTTCAAGTTTGATCTTGTAGGTCCCTTAACTTACCATTTCATAAGAAGATTAGATGGGTTCCTAACTCAAATTTGCTATAAAAACAAAATGATAAAATGTTAAAAGGATAAACACTATCAACCATGGTGGAAGTAGTCCAAACAAGCTTTGAATGTCACCAACTTCTATTGAATGTTGTCAAAAATCACTAAAGCTCTTTAATAGCAGGTAGGAGAACACTTAGAAAAATATGAGGATGTGCACCAACCATCATTAAAGATACCCAATAAGTGTTGAAATTTTGTAACACTTGTGGAAAAGTCTTGTGGAACTAGTTAAACTCTCTATAAGTACCAATTGGATATAGACCACTAGGACAATAACTATTGAACATATCTAATAGGATGTCAGATTTTCCAATGACAGTGGAAAAAACTTAGCAGAATTAGCTAAACTCTCTAGATAGCCCAATATGATAAGCTAAACTTAGACTTCTTTTCCTTCTTAATGGCCATAAATGCCTACACATTCTCCCTTAGAAAGGCTCTATGATAGGCATAAAATGCAATGGTGTGTTAAGGCATGAATGTTTTCTTTGGTAAAGGAGGTACTCTAGGTTTTGTCCTCCTAAGTGGTGGTAGGTTAGATGGAGAGGGTTCATCTTTGATCTTGGGCTAATTAGTGTCCATCTCATACTCTAAATTTGTTACTCAAAGTTTACAATTATAGTATAGGTTGTAAATAAGCTATACATATAAAAAAGAAAAGAGATCTAATCTTAATCTTAATTGGAATAGGAACAAATCCTGATAGGTCTTGGATTTCTACACTCATGATCCTAATCCTAATTAGAATTGGAAATATTAAAACAAAAATCTACCTAAACTAAACTTAAATTGCTATTTTGACATGGCAAACATTTGAAGATAATTTTAGCAATCCTTTTCAACATTTTTAATGAAAAATCTAGTCAAGTAGCAACTAATCATGTTTAAATATGAAGTTTAAATATGACTAACAAATGAATAATTACCACCATGTTGTAAAATTTCTTAAGATGAATTGCCTTAGTCATTTTCCTTTTCTTTAATCTCTTCCATAGCAATCCAAATCAAACATATAAAACTTTATTCCATAATTATGAAAAGGCTTATTAACTCCTAAAATCCAAACCTTTTCGAGTTTTGACAAAATTGTTCAATCCTTTTAATTTTGGTAAAATTAGCCAAAACTAATAAAATGTTAGCAAATCTAGCCCAAATTCAAATTGATCAAAATAGGATAATGCATCATATTAAAAGATTGAGTTAAAATAATGTTAACTGATATTAGCAACTAATGTTAACTGATTTTACAATTTTTTAATACAAATTCATGTCAGTTGGTTTGCCACGTCAAGTGATATATCAATTTATTTTGATCAATTTTAATTTTGGCTAAATTTGTGAAAATTTTATTAGTTTTGGCTAATTTTTTCAAAATTAAAAGAATTCACTAATTTTGTCAAAACTCGAAAAAGTTTGGCTTTTTTTAGCCAATAGGCCTTAAAAAAACTAACAAGCAAATAAAAGCAATTAAATGTGCAAAGAAAATATAAATGACTAAAAACTTGGGTTGCCTCCTAAGAGCTATTTTAAGGTCTTTTAGCTTGAACCTTCTTATTTGCATTCAAGTGCAGTGGTGAAGTGAAGGACTTCCTCATTCTTCTATAGTTCTACCTAGCAGTAAGGCTTGAGTGATTATCCATTCACCTTGAAAATTTTCCCTTGTTGATTTTGGATATCTAGAGCTCCATAGAAATAAACTTTCACCATTGTAAATGGTCCATACAATCTAGACTTCAGTATTCCTAGAAGTAGCTTCAATGAAGAATTAAAGCGCAACACCTACTGTTCTTCTTGAAAGTTGCGATGAATAATTTGCTCATTATGCCATCTCTTTCTCTTTTCTTTATAAATCATGACATTCTCATATGAGTTTAACTCAGCTCCTCTAGCTTATTAAGTTATAACAATTTTTTTTTTTTAGTTTCCTTTAAATCAACATTCAGTTAGGATGGTTCTTTACTTTCTTCTACTACCTTATGATCAATCTTATCTATATTCAAGCAACTGTCTTTTAACACCAATCACTTTATAGTTTTGTATACATCAAATTCCACCTACTTAGTTGCCATTCTTAACACCAACTTTCCTAATTCAACATCCATAAGGGCTATACTTGTAGTTGAGAATGGTCTCCTAAGAATGAGTGGTATCTCATGATCCTCTTCAAAATCTAGCACCACAAAATTTGTAAGAAAAATACATTTATCTACTATAATAAGAACATCTTCTACCATCCCATAAGGTCCTTGATAGTTTGATCCACCAATTATAACAAGATTATAGTCTCTTTGATTTCTTCAATCTCTAATTTCCTAAAAATAGATAAAGGCATCAAATTAATACTAGACCCAAGATCACAAAGAGCTTTATCAAAATTTAAAGCACGAATAACACTAGGAATAGTGAAACTCATTAGATCTTTGACTTTTTTAGGAAGCTTATCTTATAAAATAGCACTTACACTCTTCTATAAGGGTCACCAACTCATAGTCTTCAAGCTTCTTCTTATTGGAAATAATGCCTTTCAGAAATTTGACATAGGAAGGCATGTGTACTAATGATTCAAGGAAACGAATGATAATATGTATTTTCTTCAAAACTTTAAAGAATTTAGCAAATTCATTTGTTGTTTTGTCATCTCTTTGACTCTTTAACCTTTGAGAAAATGGAATAAGAAGCATATATGGTTAAACTAATGGTGGTAGAGGACAAACTTCTTCTTTCTTTTTTCTTTGTAATTCCTTTTTCTCCTCTTTTTGATTTGCTTCTTCATTTGCAACTTGCTTTGACTCACTAATTTAACTCTCCACCCCTCGTCCGCTTCTCAAGGTAATGGGTTTCACATGTTTTTTCAGGTTAACCTCTAAAGAAGAGGGTGAACTCCAAAGTTGTCTAAATGGCACTACACTTACCAATTATCCCATTTACATCTCTAACACATGAATTGATGAAAAATGTTGTTTACTAATTTGATAAACCTTAATGTCTAATCTCTTCATAAACCATCCTCTGATTAGTTTTTTACAATAAATTTCTCCATCATAAGCTCCAAAATTGACTTTTTATCTTGTTGTTGAAGAGAAGGCCGCATATGTTATTAATTGGCTTATGATTGAAAACTTGGGAGAGTTTGAGGTTTCATGGCATTGTTCTGATTCCACAAAAAGTTAGGATGGTTTCTCCATCCAGGATTGTAAGCATTAAAACAGGGATTATTGCCTTGCCTATTGTTATAATTCCCTACACAGTTAACTTGCTCAGTATTTAAGGGAGCAAATGGGTTGCTACTATGATAGTTTATGCTTACATGCTCGCCTCCTCCATAAAGATCACATGTACTCATTTGCAAAGCTGAAGAGGTTATGACATTACAATTTATTAAACTAATTTTCTTTTATAAATTGGTAATTTGAGCTTGCATGGTTGTTAGTTGATCAACCTTTAGAACTCCAACTACCTTCTTTGGCATTAAAATTTCATATAGTCATTGATAATTATTTGTTACCATCTCTTCAAGCAATTAGTATGTTGCATTTTTTTTCCCCATAAGTGCTCCTCCAGTAGTAGCACTGATAACTATTTGTTACCATCTCTTCAAGCAATTAGTATGTTGTATCTTTTTTTTTCCATAAGTGCTCCTCCAGTAGTAGCAGCTAATGTGTTTCTTAATGATTGAGTCAGTCCATTATAGAAAGTTTGTAAGATAAGCTACTTTAATAGTCCATGATATGGTTACTTTCTTAGCAATTCCTTGAATCTATCCCAAGTCTTATAAAGATATTATCCTTTCATTTGAGCAAAAGAAAATATGTCATTCCTTAACTTAGCTGTCTTTACTAGTGGATAAAAGCTTAGTCAAAAAAGCTTGCAATAATTGTTCTTATGTAGTGACAAAGCCTAGAGCTAAAGAATAGTACTAAGACTTAGCTTGATCTCTCAATGAAAAAGAAAATAGCCTCAACTTGATAACATCCTTAAAGACTCAATTCTATTTGAATATATCACATATCTCTAAAAATGTGGTTTTATGAATATATGGATCCTCATATGGTAAACCTCTAAACTAATTATTATAAACCATTTGGATAACGGTTGGCTTAATCATAAAATTATTGACATGTATAGTTGGTCTTCAAATATTGCGTTGAGGTTCATCTAGCAATGGTACAATATAATCACTTGTAGCTCTCTTATTCTCATTAATATCGCCATTGGTAAAGTTGTTTGCCTTCTAATGTGCTCTTATAGTCTTTGTGCCTTCATCTTCCAGCCCTAAGGGTTCATTCATGTTCTAGATCAAAAAGTTTAAGATCATATTCTGCTAAGACTAACCTTTAAGTCTTTCATATATAATTTGAAGAATTATACCTAAAACATAATAAAAAGAAAAGAAAAATTCTAGGTTAAGAATTGAACAAAAAAAAAAAATCTTATAACATCGATCTCCCCAATAATGATGCTAATTTCTTATTCTTGAAGTATATGCCAATTTCTTATTCTCAAAGTAAAGACTTATAAACCTAAAAAGTCTCCTTTTGACAAGTGTTCAACTTGCCAATGGTCATAAGTATACCAATCATACAAGTAATAATAATGCACAAAGAGTGAGAATATCATCCTATAGGAAGCGTCAATAAGTATTGAAATGAAATGATTTGATTTTTATCTAGAAAGTAATCAAAAGATATTTGGATTAATCATTAGAAGTGTCTTAAAAATGAATAAAAAAAAACTATATCAAAAGTAATTAGAAAGAAAACTTTATATGAATTAACTTAGGGAAATTAATTTCACCAATGGAATTTCATGAAGTTTTACTCATCTATGACAAGTTGGATTAGCTGTGGCAACTAATAATTGACTTTATAATATTTATGTCCTGTCTTTCGAGTAGTCATTCATACTTTGCAATCCAATTTTCCTAAAACCACTTCTCAATATTTACAATCTCTTAACCTATAAATGAAACACAAATCATACAATTAGTGGCCAACAATTATAAGAATTAGGTGCAAAAATCATTCACTTGCAAAAGAAATAAAAATCCAATATTGTCATAAAATTATAAATCATTCAATCCCTTCCCTAACTACATCAAAACCCTAAACCATAGATCTAGCCCAACATACTCCTAAGCAAATCAAATCCAAATGTTTAAGCATCTTCTTGAATAAAGAAATAAGAAATAATAAGAAGAAAGAAATGAAATTCTCGAAATAAGTATAATTTGTTTAACTGTATTTAACTTCACAATATGGGTTAAATCTAAATCAATCAACAAATTCAAATTCACTTATTATCTTTATCCCTCAAACTATTCTTAAAACCCACCTTGCAAAATACCTGCAAGAGGATGACGATCAAAGTAATATCATGTACAAGTATGTGCATATATCATCCCACAGAGATAAGGGCAATAAGTGTTGAAATATGATGATTCTATTTTTATTTGGAAATTGAATAATTAAGATGTGATCTAAACTACTGCCATAATGAAGTGTTGGAATATGATGACTCTATTTTTATTTAGAAATTGAATAATTAAGATGTAATCTAAACTACTACCATAATGAAAATAAACTAAATTCACAATTGAATGACAAAATGATAAAAAATAACTGAGAAGGAAAACCTTATAATAAAACACCAAGGACACTTAATCTCACCAATGGTAAATCATGAAATCATTTAATGATATGTTGGTTTAAGAGTTGCAATTATTAGTTGTCTCTTCCTTAATTAAGGCTCCCTCACGTAATCACATAATTTGTAACTATTTCTCCAAATTCATCTCTCGATGTGAAATAAAAATGTGTGATCTCATTAGTTTTAGCAATCCTTTAAATGATAGCAATAGGTTAAGTAGGTATCTATACTCATCAATTAAGTTAAAGAACATGATTCTAGGTATATTTTAATTTACAATCTCTCAATCTATAAATGAAACACAAGTCATGTAATTGGTGATCAAGCAAACATAAGCATTAAGATCAAGAATCATTTACTTGTAAATGAAACAAAATCCCAATAAAGTCATTAAAATCATAAATCAATCAATCATTACCCATGGTTAGGTCAAGGTCTTAGACCAAAAGATCTAGCCTAACATACTAACAAAACAAGATAAATCCAAAAGCAATAGCATCATCTTAACAAAGGAAATAAGAAATAAGAGAGGGGAAAATGAAATCTCCTAATTATCTTGACATATCTTCTCTTTTTCTTCTTCTTCCTTTATCCAATGATCTCTTGGGCTTTTGCACTTGATCTTGTATTAAAGCATATTTCTCCTTGTTTTCTTCTCTTAAAACTCCTCTTTGTGCTCCCCAAAAAGATATTCTTGAAAACCCTAAGTATCTACTTTAAATACTCCTTCAAAAGACCAAAAAAATAGGTTAGAAAGTAGCACATGGCATACCCAAATCATAAGCCATGACTTTAATCACAGGCGTGATAGCTTACTCCTCTTCTTTATGAGTCCAAATATCTAGCTTGGTCCCTAACATTGCTAGCTTTATTTGTTTTGGTCTTAATTTGCTCCAAACTAGCTAAAACACCTATAAAATATCCAAATATAAGAAATAACACCAAATCATGCGAAATAATTTAATTTAAACATAAATTAACACTAAATCAAGACCAATTCTCATCAAATATCTATGAAAAAAAATTAAGCCTAACAAAATTTTCCACACTTGAACCATTACTTATCCTTAAATAATACAGACTAAATAGATAAAATTTTCATAATTCTTACAAAACATACAAAGCCTCATCATGTTTATAATTGTAATCACTTAAGTACTACAAAAGATACACTAAACAAAAACTGATTTAAGTAACCAAACTTAGGTTAGTTTACTACCTTCAAAAGCAAACTCACTCATTCATGGAAAATTAGAAGCAACAAAATCATATTTCACATATACATCTCAACAATCCTTTAACTAGACCATCAATGGGCATAATCATGATATAAAATATTTCATATCACCATTACCTTCATAAAGTAATAATGAGAAGAGTAGCTTGAAATGTATGAGATCATTAGGAGTAATGTTTCTTTTTGGCACTTTTTTTTTCGCTTTTTCTAGTTAATATGCCTTTTTACATAAATACAAGCATTAGTGATAAATGCACTTGGTTACTCAACATATAACTTCATTCAAAATGTTTTTCATACTCATGCTTTTAGTTTACCATTTTACGTGATAATGATCCCCAGTTACTATGCATCTCAAAAATAGTAGTTATTTTTCTCTCTTTTTAAACTTATTTTGATCATTCCTAAATCATAACTCCTAAATTACTTCATACTTGTTAATTAACAAAGCACAATAGTAATTATTTTTCATTTAATCTCATACAATTATCTCTATTCATAGCTAGATAGATTACTTATTTCCATATATATGCAACCTACAATCTCATTGCATTCCAATTATCCTAAACTCAAAAGTTATGCTCATTAATTTAACATTTAACTCAAAATTCATTTATCTCAAATTCATCCTAAGAATGACATCTCTTTTATAGTAACTCACATTGATTACCAAAGAAAACATAACTAAGCTACATATCTTTTGCAAAAATCATAAAAAAATTTTGATTCATTTGTTGCCTTATACATAGGTGCAAGCATTATATAGGTCTAAGCATAAGATCACAATCCTTCCCCCAGCGCTTAAATATGGAATTGTCCTTAATGACATTTATTCTAAAATGTAAAAGATAAAAGAGGTTGTATAAAAAGAAATACTCCCTTTCATCTTGGTGGAAGGTTGGTTGTATCTAAATCTCTTCATGTTTTTAGCCTATATCCTTATCAAGACTTAGAAAATAAGAGAGATCAAGTAGCCAACCCAAAAAATAAAAAACAAATCAAAAGCTAACTAAAATAAGAACATACATAAAGAAAATCCCATTAAACTTGCATTTCTTTACATAGATCATTGGTGCCAAACAAACATAAACATATAACAATAATGCCTATGCATCTTACAACATTCAAACATCAAACATAAAAACAAGAAAACAAGTCTAAACATAACATCAACAATAATAAAACAATAAAAGACAATTCTAAGATAAAGTACATTATGGTGTATCCTGTGGAGAAGGCAAATCAATGTTAGATCAAGTAAAATATTACCTTATCTTGTAGTTTTGATGCTTTTGCACTCTCTCCACCCTTGCCAATATAACATCCATAGTGTCTAGCCTTTGAAGAATTATGTTCTAGGGCCTCTCTTGATATGCACTAGGTCTTCCATCTTATGGAAGAGTGTTGAAAAATGGAACTATAGGAATGTCATCCTCTTCTCCTTCTTCACTCTTCTTTTAGACTTCTTTTCCTATTTCTTTGGTTTTGTAAACTTTGATCCTCTAAATTTGCATGTCACAATATTCTTCCCAATGTAATGAAGTTAAGAGGTTTTATAGTGGACAAGGCTTTCTTATCCATTTGATTTGGATCAAAACCATATAAAAATATAGTAAACCTATGACTAAATGCCCTAGTCCTACCACTTGCCAAGGATTTGTCACTAACCCTACTAATTGTTAAAAAATGTGATGAGTAATTGAGAATTTAAACTTACTATAAGCACACCACATAAGAAAAATCTCTTATTTAGAGATTTCAGATGCTTATAGCTTTCTAAAGATAACATAAGCCATAAACTTCTAAAGGATCATCAAACACCTATCTTATATGGCTCCATTTAAGGATTAATGAAAATTTATTTCCTTTTGACTCGAAATTCTTTCCCAAAAAACTATAGAACTAAAGTTTTTGAGGTGATCACTTATGCCTCCTTTATAGAAGCTAAATACATCTCTCATGGTAGTTTGATCAATGGTATTAGTTACTAAAAGTCTAAAGGCAAGGGATGTCTCATGCTCCTTCTCAGAATGACAAAGGATATTTCATTCTTATTCTCAAAATGAAGTGTTGAAAAGAACTCAAGATTGAGTCTTTTGTAATATAGGATTTGTGTGAATGCAAATTTAACCAAACCTAACCTACCTAAAAGACCTTTCATCTTATCCATGAATTCTAATTACTCCAAAGTTAGTTTATGCAAAAATCTATATGCAACATGTGTTCTGGAATCTAGGGAAAGGAATTTCTCACCTTCTTCATCATTGTAAATAGGGAAAGGAGCACCATATCTTGATGAAATATCTCTTAAACCTCTTTGTTGTTACTTCCCTGTTTGTCTTGATGAAGATGCTCTTGAAGAGATCTTAAAGTGATGAATGATGCAAGAGTGTGGTGGTGGTGGTGGTTATGGAAGAGTAAATAAGCAAAGAATAGCTAAAAGATAGAAGGAAAATTAATGCTTTTAAAAAATTTCTACTTGCTCTCAAACTTTGGAAAGTGATTAAATGAATTTATGAGTGAAAATGAAAGGAAACAAAGCTTATTTATAAAGCAAAAGGATTAGGTTTTAGGTGGGAATACTTAAATTTCAAATTAGGTAAAAAAAATCCCCTAAAAATCTCTTTAAAATCTCCCATTTTAAAGGCATTGCAGCCTATGCCATGTGTCGTGGATGTAATAGGGCCACGCTAGATCAAGAGCGTGAAAAGGTCAGAGGCTACGACAATAGGCACATTTTATGCCTCTGAATTTTTATAAAATTGATCTCCCTATTGCATAATATTATTAAATACATTCCAAACACATAAATAATGATAAAATAAATCAAATTAGGACTTTTCTATTACGTAATTCATTTCAAATCAAACTTTAAACATGAAATCAACACCAACTAATACAAAAACACACATCAAAAACTAAAAATTAACATTAACTAAATCCTAATCAAACATAAACAAACTCTAAAATTAAAAATAAACATACTAAAGAAACTAAAGGTGCCAAGTTCTAGAACTTAGAAATCAACATTCAAAGGATTACATTCTAAGAACATAATCTCTTGCCTATTTCTTCCTTGGTCTTGCTCTACCACTTTTAGCCTTAGGTGGCCTTTCTCCTCCACTTTTTGGTGAAGTGCACATCTCTATTGGTTTTATTCCCAGTCCTCCACCTTAATGATCAATGGGAGTCCTTTTTTTCTACACTTCATTGCTATTTCAAATGCTACAAAAGATGAATAATACAATAATAGTTATTTCCTTTTCAATTTATAAGCGATGTTTCCCTCATAATCCTTACGAAATATAGAATTCTAGAACATCTAGAAGCTTATACACACCTATCCTAATAAAAGGGCTTATATCTTCAACTTTATTGCTATTTTGACATGGAATTAAAATGAAAATCATTTTAGCAATCATTCTATAAGCACTAGGTTTTGGATGCTAAGATGCGATCGATGATGAAAATTATTAGAGTTATTCCCTAAAATGCAAGGGATTTAATGTAAAGGAAGAAAGAAGAATAAAAGCCTTAAGAAGCCTCGGATCAAACCTCAAACCAAGCCCAAGTCCATCAAGATCAAAAGTCTAATTCTATCAGCCACTATTTAGTTGGTTGTATAGCTAACTTAGTTGGTTGTACAACTATCTACTTCGTTGTATAACTAAGTAAAGAACATTAACTAGCATAACTTTTTGGAACTTTATCCCTTGTAAACACCCTCATTGTACAACCAACATAATGGGTTGTACAACTAACTATGAAACCTAATTCTCGAAGTTTCATGGCTCTTGTCTATTATGGGTCATGAATAGAGTGCATCCAGAACCATTCCAACTTTAGCACACCCTTTTTCCCTCTATAAATAGCCCTCATTTGGAGAGAAAAGGAGAGGCTTAGAAACCTTAAAGTTACTCCACTAAAATCTCCATTCAAATCATCCTTATATACAAATATTAAAATGTAGCACGTTTAACCTAAGATCCAAGGTCGTTCTCTAAGTTTAGTGACTCTCATTTGCATACAAACCCTTACATTTTAGAGGATTAATCACATCTAATGCCTCTAAGGGTTTAAAGTAACATCCAAAAGCATCCTAGTATCCCCCCTTCTTTCTTCTTTCCCTTTTCTTCTCTTTTTTCTTTTTTAGTAAACCTAATTCAAGAAGGCTACATAAACATTTAGTAGTATATGCAGACTATCTATTAGACTATATAAATCATCTATTGGTTTGTACAACCCTTTTTGACTGAGGACAACTTATGAAAATCTTTTTCTTCTCCACTCATGTTCTCTTCTTTCCTATGGTTTCTTAAGGTATCTTAAGAGCTTAAATGGTAGAATATTGGGTAGATTTCATGGTTTATGATCAATATTCCCTTGAATATTGAGCTAGGATCAAGATTTTGATGTCATTCCCTTAGTTTAATGCTTTTGGTCTTGGTTTCTTTATGCACTACTCTTTTATCTTACTTTAAGTATTCTATTTTATAAACTTTGGCTATGGTTGAGAAGGGCATTTCAACTCCCCATGACCTAATGAGCTTGCTACTCATTTAGGGTTCAAATTTTACTAATTTGTTTCATTTGTTCTTACCAAAAGGAGGGGGTCTAGCTTGTACACTCATTTCTTGTTGTTTTAGGTGATCACATGATTGGAGTAGGGAAGAAAGATCAATACTTAATGACTCCTATTAGAATAGTTTCCTTTTCATTAACATCTTAACCTTTATAGTGGTTAGTAGTGTTCATGGATGCTTAGCTCCTTAAGATCAATGTGAAAGAGGGTTTAATAACCCTTGGATGTCATTTGTTAAGATTTTGCCTTAGGCCATTAATATCATTCAAAATGCATTTGCATTTCATGCTCATGATATTCCATACTCTATGACTCACATGTTTTATGACTTATTCGATACCATTGTTACCATTGTGCATTTCATGTGACGTTGGGATGTCATTTTAGACTTAGATTTTGCTTAAGATCCCTTAACTTGATGATTGGGTGAAAATCCTTTACTTGAACTCTATTTCACTTTGTTGGCTTTATTATTTTGTATCTTTAGTGGCAACTAACATGTATCTCCTTTATGTAAGTGGTGGAAGGATATGAAAAGTCCCATTATGCATGATTATGATTAATTGATATGCGTGATCTCCCTATTTGATATTGCATGCCCCCATCCCCTTTAATATGATTATGATGCCTTAATGATAATGTGTTTAATGGAATGTAATTGCAATATGCTTAGGGGTGTTAACTGAATAAATTAATAATAAAGGATAAAATGTTAAAAAGTGAGCAAAAAAATGCTAAGGTCGAATCCCAATATCCGGGCCGTTTGGGGGTGCCTAACCTCTTTTCCAAATCGTACCCAATTTCTAAACTCAATCTTTGTTGGGGTAAAGACGAGTTAGGCCTTCTAAATAACTTAGGTAGGTTCAGATTTCATCTTTGCCTAGATTATTCTAATTACCAAAGTAATGTAGCTACTCTATATTTCATTAGGGATGATATCAATGTATTGTCCCGCCTTAATTCCCTATTGACAAGCAAAATTGGAGAACGGATTCAAACTTGCATAAGGCCTAAAAGATCCCCTATTGATCCAAACACGAGCCATAATTTGAAGTTCATACCAATGTATAACCCTTGTCCTTTCGATCCCTCGTTGATCAGTAAAAGGATAGTGTTGCAAGCAAGATTCCACTAGTTCAAGCGCAAACTTAATCAATGCTTTGAGCACTCACTTATTCATAAATTGTTTAAGTGCAAAAACTTTGGGCAAGTAATATAAAATGCACATTACTATTAAATGAAATTATTACCACCCCTATTTGCCAATTTTTTTCAATTTTCCTACTTTGAATGTCCTCCTTTTTCTCCAATCTTCTCCATAGCAACTTATCAAAAAGGTGAAGAACTTTATTCATCATTTTAGCTAAAACTAATGAAGTAGACAAAAACTAAATAAATTGCAAAAAAATTAAAAACTTGGGCTATCTCCCAAGAATGCTATTATAAAGTCATACAACTTGACCCTTCTCCATCTTTAGTCGAGTGTGGTGGTAGAGTAAAGAACTTCTTCATGCTTCTTTAGCTCCATCACATAATAGGGCTTGAGACATTGTCCATTCACCTTGATAACCTCTCCTTTTTATATATATATTTTTTATGTTAACCACTCCATGTGAGTAAATTTTGACTATTATGAAAGGTCTCGACCATCTAGGATTTAATTCCCCAGGGAACAATCTTAACTGAGAGTTGAAGAGCAACACTTATTGTCCATCTTGGAAGTTGCATTAGATAATATGTTTGTTGTGCCACTTCTTTTCATGTATCTCAAATTTTAGGTCTTGTTGTTCTTTTCTTTCTACTCCTTTTTCATCCGCAATCTTATCTATTTTCTAACACCTTTCTTCCACAATTAGTGCCTTTTTGGTCTCGTACACTTCAAACTCTACTTATTCATCTCCCACTTTAAAGGTTAACTTTCCTAATGCCATATCGAAAAAGCTTTACCTGTGCTAGGAATGGTCTTCCTAGGAAGAGTGGTATCTCATAGTCTTCTTCAAAATCTAGCACCATAAAATCTACTAGAAAGATGAACTTGTCCACCTTAATAAGGATGTCCTTAACAATCCCCACAGAATACTTTATCGATTTGTCTACTAATTGCAAAGATATCATTGTTTCCTTAAGCACTCTTATCTTTAAATCCCAAAAAAGAAATAAAAGTAGCAAATTAATACTAGACCCAAGATTTCAAAGAGCTTTATTAAGCCACTTCTTATTAGAAATTATATATTTGAGAAACTAAACATAAGATAGCATGTGAGCTAACGCATCAAGGAATGGAGTATTGATGTTAATTTTCATGAAAATTTCAAGGAATTTGGCAAAATCCTTAGTCATTTTATCATCTCTTTGACTCTTCAATCTTTGAGAGAATAGAATGAGAGAGACATAAGGTTGAACCTTTAATGTTAAAGGATAAGCTTTTTCCTCACTTGCATCATGCAATTCTTCCATAGGCTTCACTTGAGTTACTTCTTCATTTTCTTACTCTTTAGGCTCACCAACTTTACTTTTTACCTCTCTTCGACTCCTCAAAGTAATGGTTTTCACATGCTTTTTATGATTGACCTCCTAATTAGAAGGTAAATTTCCCACTTGCTTAGATGATATAACATTTACTAATTGTCCCACTTGTACCTCTAATGCATGAAGAGATAAAGAGTGATGTTTAATAATTTGATCAACTTTAACATCTAACCTCTTTAAAGCTTCATCTTATGCATTCATCCTCTTATTAATTCTCATAATAAACTTCTCCATCATGACCTCTAAACTTGATTTCTTATTTTGCTACTATTGTGTTTTAAAACCTGAAGGTACTTATGGTCCCAAGGCATTATTCCTACCCCAAGAAAGATTCAGATGATTTCTCTAACTAGGATTGTAAGAATTGGAATAAGTGTTATTGCCTTATCTATTATTAAAATCCCAATAAAGTTCATTTGTTAAACATTTATTAAATTAAATGGATTATAGACTTAGCAAGTTGTATTCACATGATCACCTCCTCTATAAAGCTCATAAGAAATGATTTCCATTATTGGTAAAGAGATAGCATTACAATTTATGGCATTGATTTGCTTGGATAGATTAGTTATTTAAGCTTGCATAGTGGTTAGTTGATCAACCTTTATAACTCTTGCTACATTTCTTAGCATATCTCTTTTAGTTAGCCATTGGTAACTATTGGTAGCCATCTCTTCAAGCAATTAATAGGCCACATCCATCTTGGCCATAAGTGCTCCACCTATAGTAGCATCTAAGTTACTCCTCAATGAAGGACTCGTCCCATTATAGAAAGTTTGTAGGATAAGACACTTGGATAAACCATGATAAGGATAATTCGTCAATAACTCCTTAAATCTATCTTACATGTCAAAGAGATTCTCCTTCCATTTAAGCAAAATAAGAGATGTCATTCCTCAATTTGGCCATCTTCGCTGAAGGATAGAACTTGTTCAAAAAGGCTTATGATAGTTGCGCCCATGTATTAATTGAGCCTAGAGCTAATAAATGATACCATGACCTAGCTTTATCTCTAAGTGAAAAGGAAAACAATCTTAATTTAATATCTTCATCGAAAACTCCATTTTGCTTGAAAGTATCACAAATCTCCAAGAAAGTTATTCTATAAATGTGTAGATCTTCATGTGATAAACCTCTAAATTAATTATTTTACACCATATACATGATTGTTGGTTTGATCCTAAAGTTGTTAGCATTAATAGCTGGTCTAATAACTCTAGGCTACAATCCATTAAGCAATGGAACATCGTAGTCCCGTATAGGTATCTCATTATCTTGATTGTTCGCCATTAGATTTCTTTTATTATATTCTTCTAATCTTTATCTCCTTATGCCTAGTTTAAGAGTTTTTTAATTTTGGGATCAAAAGGTTCAATATCTTGCTTTTCTAGATCTAAACTCCTAGTCCTTCACAAGTAAGATGAACCTAAAATCAAACAAAAAGAAAAAAAAATTATGTTAAGAATTGAATCAAAGCTTTCAATGTTAAAGCATTATATCCTTGACTACGATGTCAATTTCTTTTACCTTATTTAACTTCACAATGTGGATTAAGTTTAAATCAATCAATAAATTCAAATTCACTTATTGTCTTTATCCCTTCAAACTATTCCTTAAAACACACCTTGCAAAACACCTACAATAGGAGGAGATCAAAGTAATATAATGCACAAGTGTGTGCGAATATCACCCCATAAAGATAAAGACAACAAGTACTAGAATATGAAGATTTCATTTGTATCTAGTAGCTGAATAATTAAGATGTGATTTAAACTACTAGCATAATCAAAGAAACTAAATTAACAATTGAATGATAAAAAGATTAAAGTAATTGAGAAGGAAAACCTTGTAATAAATCACCTAAGACACTTGATATCAACAATGATATGTTAGATTAAGTGTTGCAATTATTGATTATCTCTCCATTAATCAAAGCTTTCTCTCAAGTAGCCACTTAATTTGTAACCATTTCTCTATATTCATCTCTCGATAAGAGATAGAAATGTGTTATCTCATTAGTTCTAGTAATCCTTTAAATGGTAACAATAAGTTAAATGAGTATCTCTACTCGTTAATTAACCTAAAGGAAATTATTCTAGGTATACTTTTATTTTATAATCTCTCAATCTATAAATGAAACACAAGTCATGTAATTGATGATCAAGCAATCACAAGCATTAAGATCAAGAATCATTTACATGCAAAAGCAACAAAATCCCAACATAGTCATTGAAATCATAAATCAATCATTATTATCCATGGCTATATCAAAGTCCTAGATCAAAAGATCTATACTAACAAAATAAGACAAATCCAAAAGCAATAACATCATCTTAACAAAGGAAACAAGAAATAAGAGAAGAAAAATGAAATTTCCTAATTGTCTTGGATAAAACTTTCTTCTTATTCTTCCTTAATCCAATGATCTCTTGGACTCTTACACTTCAAGAAATAAGAGAAGAAAAAATAAAATCTCCTAATTGTCTTGATAGATCTTTTCTTCTTATTCTACCTTAATCCAATGATCTCTTGGACTTTTACACTTGATCTTGCATTGAAGCATGTTTCTTCTTATTTTCTTTTCTCAAAACCTTTATTTTTGCTCCTCAAAAAGACTCTCTCAAAAATGCTAAATGTTGGATTTAAATACTCCTTCAAAAGACCTAAAAATTAGGCTAAAAAGTAGTTAAAGACTATTTAGTCTCATAATTCTAATAATTAACATGTTATTTCCTTCCAAATTTATGAATTAATACTTCATTTCTACCTTTAATTGAACCTTATTGAAGATATTTTGTGTTTGTAGGCAAAGAAATGAAGAAAAAAGAAAAAAGGGAGAAAAGAGCTGAAGCACAACCATATGCACAGTCGCACCTCATATAGGATCAAAAGGCATTGCAGAGAAGTACTACCATAATTCCAAGAGCGCAACCATGCCTTCTTCAGAGGAGAAAGATTGGGAGGATGGAAACATGCAACAAGACCATGCGTATGGTCATGTGTGAAAGGAAACCATGAAAGGAATGAAGCACACTTGAGAAGCACAGTTGTTCTTTCTTTGCTATAAGCCAATTACAAAAGAGCACCACTATGCACACAATCATGTGCCCTTAGAAACCTAAAAATGAGATTTTTAAAGCCTTTCAAACTCTTCCCTTTTCAATGCCCCTAAGCTTCCTACTTAGTAAACACCTCAAGAGCACTATTTAAAGAGGAAAAACCCTATGAAAAAAAGGAGGAAGAACCCATATAAGGAATCAAATATCCACCTAAAAAGTAAAGAAATAAACTAAGCAAGGGTTTAGGAACAAAGAGGAGGAAGGCGAAAATCATCTAAGAGCTTAAAGAATTGAAGTCCATGGCTTCAAATATCATTAGTTTGATTATCTCTTCTTCTCTTTCTTCCATTATGAGCGAATTATCTTTATACCAGGGTTGTAAATGGATCTTGTGTGACTCATATTGGTTTTCCTTAATCGAAGCCTTGTGTTAGTAATTATTGAGTGCTTCATATTTGATTGACTGGCCATTAATCATCTTAGTTCCATGAATCAACAATGAAGACGTTCTTCCATAGAATGAATCCTTCAACAATTCCTTTATTTTGTTATTGAGTTAAGGAACCTTAACAAACTATTGTTATCCATTGAGTGTTGCTTTGTAAGGCAATTGCATGACGTTTAGCTTTTAAATTGAGGAATCGTTAGCTTAAAGTGCTTTTATATGTCAATTTCTATTCGAAAGGGATTAATTGATCTCCATAGTAACTCAATAGTAGCATATGATGCATAAACCAATTAGGCAAGGATTAGGAAACCTATAAAGATCACCAAATGAAGTTGAACCCCTAGCTATCTTCTGATATTGATTGTTTTCTTTGCAATTACTTTGTTTATAGTTTACTTAGTTCTAATTCTTAGTTTAAATCTTCTTTTATTTTGGATTGCTAGATAATACAAGGAACAAGACATTTAATACTTAATCTCAATCCTCATGGGAATGATATTAGTACTTTTATACACTTTTTTACTTGATGACCCATGTACTTGCAGTTTAAGGGGTTATTTATATAGCACTAACCCATCACATTAAGTTTTTGGCATCATTATTGGGATTTGCATCATAAATACTAAGCAATTATTTCTATATTAATCTAGAATTTTCTTTTTATTTTTTTGTATAATTTTTATTTCTTATTTTTTTTCAAAATAATTAGAACTTCATGACATGGATATGTTCAAGTCTTCATAAGTTCAATTATCTATTCTTTCCAAGCACTTCAATTACATGACTTCTAATTTGGGTTATTTCTCTTTTTGTAGGTGGTATGCGAATTTTATGGGAAGGTTGGTCATAGAAGCATAACATGCCACATGGGGAATCCTTTCGCACAACGATAAGTAGTATGCAAATTATACGAGGATATTGGTCATAAAAGCATAACTTGTCAAATGGGGAATTCTTTTACACATGGTTAAGTAAGTTATATGGGAAATTTCAATCACCAAGCCTATGATACTTATTACAATACCCCTAATTTTGGTTGGCAAGACCATCCAAACTTTTTGTAGTCAAATGATAATTATTTGAACACCAAACCTCAAGCTCCCCCTATTTTTCATGAACCATCGACCTTTCAACCCCAAGAGGAAAAGTATAACCTAAAAATCCTATAATAGAAATTAATCACAAAAACTAAAGCTAGGTTAGCATAATAAGATGAGATGATAAGTCCTCTAATTTTTCAATAACCACCAATCTACCAACCTCAAGAGGAAAAGTCTAACCTGGAAATCCTATTAGAGAAATTCACCACTAAATTTGATGCTAGGTTAGAAAACCAATATGAGATAATAAAAAGCTTAGATGCAAAACTAGAAAACTATCCTTCTTCTTTCCATAACCTTGAGATTCAAATGGGGTGAATGGATAATTATTTCAATTTTATATCTCATGAGACCTTACTTAGTACCTCTAAGCCCAATCTTATGGAATAAGTTAAGGAAATTAAATTAAGGAGTAGTGAGAAAATTAATTCAAAAGTGAAAGAGGAGGAAAGAACCAAGAATGAAAAAGACAAGGACAAAATGTTCATCAAGGAAGACAATCCAAAAAAGGAAGTCAATCCTTATATGCCTCCCAAGCCTTATGTGCCTCATAAACCTTTTCCTTGAAGTTTAAAAAAGCATAAGGAGAAGAAAGTGCTTGTTACGGAAGGTAAACTACAAGGGAAGCCACCAATTGAGGAGGAAAGATGCTTAAGCATTGATGAAAAAAAAGCATGACCATGAAGTTTGTCATAAAAAAGGAGGAAGTTTTAAGCTTGAAAAGTCTAAACTAGTAAGTGATGAAAAAGGGTTTTATTATCAAAACATGTAAGGTAAGTAATACTTCCACTTTTGAAATTCATGATACTAACTCTTGTTCTCTTCTCCTTATTGCTACATTGAACTATGATGAGGTAATAAAAACACCTCCTTATCTTTTGCATTTTGATCAATTAGATCCATTGCATTATCTTTATGATCATGCATATTTTAGAGAGTAAAATACCTCATATGTTATAATCTTTAATGACATAAACCAAGATAAAATAAAAGAGGTGAAGAAAAAGAAAAGGGTATTTAGAATGGGTCATCATTAATTTAAGGGATTTAAGTCTAACAAATTGCATGCATCTAATTTTAATGAAGGGCAATCACAAACTCGAGGTAAAACTTAAATGACCACTCTTAAGGGTTAAGTTAATGACCTTAAATTAGAATGTTTTCTTTTGGTTTTTGTTATCTGTTTTTTTATTTATATTTTGTGTTCCTAGTTTTTGCTTGATGCTCGTCTTAGTGACATTTTTTTTTTTTTTGCACCATTAAGGTAATCCTTCTTTACCCCTCTTCTCCCTTTTGTATTCATTGCCTCATTAAGGATAATGATGAATTTAAGTTTGCGGGAATTAGGGATTTCATGTGCTTAATTTGTGCTTTGAATGTTAACATTTGATAATTTAGATGATTAAGGAATTGTTTTGAGGTTTTAAAGGTGAATAATTAATGAAACAATTGATAACCACTTATTTCAATCATTTGAGTTGAATTTGCTTATGATAATGATTTGGGCTTGGTTAATTTTTTTTATTCATAGTTAATTAGCACAATAAAACAATTGAGCACACTTGGTATAATATGGATTTTAAAATTGAAATTGATAATTATGCATGTCTTAGGTAAGTGGATACTTCTACACATGCTAGAACATCTGAGACCATCTTTTGAGGTAAAATCCTAAAACTTAATAACTTTAGATGATAAGGCATTCTTTGGTTGTTCTACTATTCCCCATTGTTGGCCCTAGTACACCAAGAAAGGGGGAATTGAATTGGCGGTAGATTTGAATTTTTTATTATGTAGGATGCTCACAAAAATAAATGATTAGAGGAAGAATAGGAGAAGAATGAACACAAGAGTTTTATAGTGGTTCGGGTATTAACCAACCCTACATCCACTCCCCAATTTCACTCAATCACTAGTGTTTTACAAGCTCACACTCAACTTAGTGTTTAGGCTCACACCAAACCTTACAAGTGTTTACCTAAGGCTCACACTCAACTTAGTGTTTAGGCTCACACCAAATCTTACAAGTGTTTTTCCAAGGCTAACACTCAAACCTATATAAGAGTTTTACAACTAGGCTAACTCTCAAACCTAAGCAAGAGTTTTCTATTCAAGGACTCACTCTCAAACCCTACACAAGGTGTTTAAAGCTCACACCAAACTATGTACAAAGAAATAAGGAATTAAAGTAGAGAATTAACTTTGCAAGAGTTTTGACACTATCAATAGTTTTTCTCATACATTAACATCAATTTGTTAGAGTATTTATAGCTCACATCCATCAAAGAGATGTTACTCTAAAACTATCCCTAAATCTCTAAGTTGTGCTAGGCAAATTTTACATTAAATGCTTGTTAGATAGAAGTCATGGTCGCTACTACCATTTTGCGATCACGAATTTTCAATTTGCACTGAGGAGCTAAAAATTATGGCAAAAACCCATTCTTGTGTCTAATGACTAGTCCACGTGTCAGCTGTCTATTAGTCTCCTAAAAAACTAGTCGTTGGTCTTTCTAACAGATCATAAACTTTGCAGTCGTGAGTTTGCTTTGTCATGAGTGTGACTGGGATCGTGAATTCCTCTATTTAGTAAGTAAACTTCAACTTCTTGAGTTGCGGCCGTGAACAAGCCTTCGCGCTCATGATTTTTTATTTCTAACTATTGCCTTAGACACTTGACGTGTTGTGGTTGTGGCTTTGGTTCCCTCATTTATCACTATGAAATTCGTGGTCGCAACCTCAGACACGAATGTTATCGTGAATTCCTCTGTGATTTAACCAAGGCTCCTTTAGATGAGTTGCGACTGCGAATTTGCTCGTGAATTCCTCTGGCCTAGCTTCATTTATTCTTATAGCAATGTCGCGGTCACGATTTAGGAGATACCGACTTCAAATTTGGATGTTCTTTTAAAAGATGGAGATTTTGACTTCCAATGAAGATAACTCTTATAAACTGTAAAAATAACACTTAAAATAGATATTAGAACTTTTCAATCTATATTGTCAAGATCAAAAGAGAGTCTTGACTTAGGTTTGCACAACTTAGTCCAACATTCTCCCCCTTTTTGATTTTGACAATCTGGATTGAATATGCAAAGGATAAAGAATCAATTAGGCAAGCTCCCAAGAGAATGATTGTGAAGTGATTCAAATCATAAGTATGAAATTGATCCTTCTCAACTCATAATCCCCCTTAGTTATTCTAATAAGAATAATGTCTTAGCTTATTACAAATGTAATTAATTTTTCTCTCCCTTAATTCTATGTTTCCTCTTTGTATATTCAATCAATTATCTCCCCCTTTATTAAGATCAAAAAGAGAGGAATAGGAGGGAATAAGAGGAAGCGAATGGGGAATATGATAGGGATTGTCCACAAACTTGTCAACTGTACAAACTCAAATTAGAATAGCAAACATAAGTAATTTTGCACAATTGATCACAATAAGACATATAAGAAAATGAATGGATGAAACATAAATTGCATGAAAAATTTATATATATATAGATATATATATATAATGCAAAATAATTCAAACATTTAAAGATGCTTAAACGCAAACTAGGGCTTGAAATTTAAGAATTGTCATATATGGCCCTAGTATAGAGTATATGATTTTTTATGATTGATTTGAAATTTGAAATGTAG